>JACXGJ010000562.1:0-108392 GCA_016801105.1 Esox niger | reverse complement strand
GAATGAGCTAGGAGGCGGTGCGGGTTATTGATTGTAATTGTCAAGAAGTGTTTGGCGTCAGAGCAACGATGACATTAGAATTACGCCGTTTTGCGATGGCAGCCTGGCGGCCATATTTGTTTCCTTAAAGTCTGGTGTTGTCAGCTGATGTGACGGAGCCCTGCTCCGCCTTGGTCGCAGCCAGGCCAAAGCCAAGGGACCATCTTTGGACATGTGCTTTCCCTGGTCTCTGCAGCAGGAACCAGACTTTGTCTGGAAATAGCCTCATGCTCTGTCATGAGGCTCACGCCTATTTTTAAAGCATGTTTCCCATTTTTCCAGCCAGACGTCACTGGGCTGGCTGGAGCTTTTTTTTATGTAAATGTGAGAGAATAAAAGCAAGGATGAAAAATGACAATCACAACCATGTTGTGTCTTAACAGTTGTTTGTTGCTCACAGTACACAACAAATATCTGACTGCCAGCCCTAGATATCTTTCCTTCATATCTGGCCTTCTGATGGATAGCCAAGCCAAGAATCTTTGTATTGTCATGAGGGCTTCTTAATGGCTGGGCCCAGTCTGTTGTCTAACCACAGCACAGCACGACAACGCTTCAGAACGTCAACAGGACAGTGCCAACACCAAGGACGGAACAGGTCCTCTGTACACATACAATGGTTAGTGAGGAACCCCAACCCCAGAAAGAACAAAGGAAGCCCCTCATCTGTTGTGTTTCACTTGCAATAAGGTTTTAATGGGTTTTGCCTGTGTACTTACATATGAGCACATATCAACAGCCAGCTGATAAAGGAACACGTGTTTCCAAACTACCCTGGCCTTGGCCAGCAGCCCAATAAGAGAAACCCACCAACCTGCAGTGACTCGTTTAAAGGGAGAAATTAACATACATACTAGTTTTTTTTTCTCCAGTTAGTCCCTATTGGCTGAGAGGCAGATAGGGGAGGAGTCAGGAAGAGACTGAAAACAGCCACACACACACAGAAAAACAAGCCACTCAAGTCGATTATTGCTTCAGACCACATAGCTCATGTTAATGCAGGTTTTCTTCATATGATGCACAAGTTAGTCAAGGAATAGTGTGTGCGTGTGGGTGTGTGTGTGTGTAGGGGAAAAGTGTGTCAACTTAATGACTTAAGATGAATTGGCTGCACTTGTTATTGTGGTTGTGTCTGTTTATCATGTCATGATTGGGTTTCAAAATGCCCCAGCTAAATAAACAAGCAACAGAAAAATAAAAAAGTAAAGCGTCTTGGGACCTCTGGGGACATTGTTCTTCATAAATACTGAGGGCCAACAATCAGGTAAGGAATACTTTAATCATACAAAAAGAGGCAGTTGCTTTGTTTTGGAAATATTTCAACTTTAATTAAAGCCTGTCAAAATAAGAGGGATAAGGACAGGCCTGCGCCACCGCTGGCCACAGGTTGACCCACGCCCCCCGACCACAGGCTGACCCGGTTCTAGGAAAACAGGACCAGCCGTGTGAGTATGTCAACAGTCCACCACTACAGGTGACTGGGGGGTTTGATATACTACTAATGGACTTTGGAAAGATCCAGGACAGAGCCAGGATGGCCCAGGGTAGCAGGGCGGCATGCATTTTTCATTTACACGTAATGGACATTTAATATTTAATGGGCAGACGCCATCCGTTACACTTTGGGACTGACAGCTCCCGCCCAGCACAACGGCCACTCCTTAAAACGGACTGTTGCGTTGTCATGGTACCCAAGGGGATAGGCTCCAGCGAAAAGGAGCACACTCCATAGGGAATGGGGAGTAATTGGGTCCCATCTACGGTCGAGATTAGAACAATCTGCGTGCTGTGCTGGCTAGCATGAGGGGCTAACACCACACAAGCACTTCTCTGTGCCCGGTCAACTTGTTTGTTTTTTTGCATCTGTTTATTTGAGACACGTGGGCCGGGGGGGTTGAGAATAACAGTCGGTCCCTGTTCCACTTACTAAGCAGATTTAATGAATCCTGTGCTCAATAAATAAATAAATAAAATAAATAAAGTCCTTTGTTTGGTACGACCACTGCCCGCGTCCTATTCCTTCCACCTGTCTGTTCGGCGGTACGCTCGAAGAGCCGCAGCGTTTCCTCAGCGCAGTCGCAAAGCAAACCCGCTGTACACCCTGAGAGCGACACGGCGCCATACGTTAAGTGGTCGGGGCAGGGGCGGATTTACGCCAGCCGCTCACTGCTGAGGGGGGAAACTACAGGAGGGAGGGGGCATTTTCTTACAGCCTACTGGAGGATGTTAACAGTCATCATAGAACCACACAAATGGCACCCCGTTCCCTGAAGAACACCATCACACCAGAGCTCTTAAGAGTCCTGCTTTTAGCCAGCTAGTTGGGATGGCCAGTCCCTGTACTGGGGTCGCTCACTGCTAATGACCTGCAAGGGACTGAAGAGGAAGAGCGCTGAGGTAGAAAAACCTCAAATCATTAGATAAACCCATCCAGCAGGACATCCAGTGAGGCGAGGTCCAGGGACACCGTGAGAGGATCCGCCTGCTCCCTGACAGCTCAACCATCTCTGCGCGTGAGGCGCCGCTCACAAGCTAGCAACCGACTAGATCTCAATTTCCTTGGGCAGTGGAGAAGACATCTTGGGAAAGCTTTAGTAATTACAGGTTTAAAAGTTCACCAAACCCACAGTTTGCTAGGCTACATACAGCCTATTGGAGTTTGAGGTCACAGTTTGGTTTCAGGACAAAAATAAAACACAATTTACAATGTTCAGCAGTGACAACATTCCAGGCATTGCTGGCTATGAAAGAATTGTTACATTGGGACTGTTAAGATTCCACTGTAATGCTGCCTTCGTAACCATGTGGGAGGTGGGAATTTGTTCAAACCAGTCAGAGGCATTCATGTGCCATCGACTCGTTGAAAAATGCTGACTGGCTAGTGGCCAACAAGTTGAGTCAGCTATTCTAAACTAAAAGTCTTCCTTAGCTGGTGAAAAAAAAAAAATCACTATATGAAATAAGTTAGTTCTCAGGAGGGTAGACAGGGTTCTTACTAGTCACATCCAGATGAAAGACCAGAGAAGTTGGGTTTCCACTCCTTATTCCCACATGGTTACGAACACCCCATGACACTGCCTCCCTAAACAAGACGAACCTCAGTGACTGCAAAGACAGAACGTCTTCAGCTCAGTATGCTAACTCCCATCTCCCACATGGGGTACCGTGGCAAGCTGTTCCTGTCAAGAAAGCGCAACACAGTGCCCACATGTGAGAAGGAAAAAGTTGCCTTTCCGCTGAAGGACAAACCGCTGAAAATGGACGCAACAGAGAAACTCACAACCAGGCTCAAACACTGTCAACAGATGCAACCTTGAGCTTTATATTATTGGGATGACATCGTGCCTTTGGGGTCAAGCTGTGTTAACATTACAGCCTTCACACTAGGAACACACGCTCTCATTCAGGTCACAGTGCGAACCAAACCCAGTATCCCATATTGAGGGGCTCCATGTGAACGCGCGCCGCTCCGCCTGTCTACAAGTGGGCGTCTCCGCGAATTCCCATGTTGCTCGAGTGGCAAGGGAACTGAAAGAGGAATTTGGTTAAGGAGAAAAACGCAGGGCCAACCTCACTCTCCATGAAAACCCATGGCGTGGCAGTTTCGGAGCGAGCGCGTCCACCACTGCCGCCAGTTGTACAAGCGGTTGCCTTCGCGCCATCTCACAGTACGCAACGTGCCCGAACGTGAACTTACACAAAAGGCATCCTATAGGATGTAAACTGAACGCACACAACCTCACAACCTGGTTATCAACGAGGCTACAGGCCAGCACAAGGTCCTATACATGACACAGATGTGAAAAAGTATGTGTGTGTGTGTGTGTGTGTGTGTGTGTGTGTGTGTGTGTGTGTGTGTGTGTGTGTGTGTGTGTGTGTCCACTTGCCGAACAATAGGAAAGGCCTGAGTGACTGGGGGCATAGAGCTTTGAGTGCAGAACCGCCCTGTTTTCTGGCTCAGTCAGGCCACTGAACAGCTTCACCCCCCCGATCCAACCTAATCAGCAGGGGAGTGGAGCTACCCAGGATGGTAAACCTCCAGGCAGCCGGCCGGGCTACGTGTCTGGACTGGAGCTCCCGGGGAAGAGTTGTGGCAGGGCTGGTGACAGTGACAGAGCAAACACACGGGCACACCCACATTACACAGAATTCTACTTTGATCCTTCCTCAACATCTAAAGAAAGCCTGTCTCAGCACCACCTCTGACCTTTGACCGACCCCAGGTCAATGCCTCCACATCCATTTCCCTGCATCACCATCTGTGAGGTTCCCTACTCCAACCGTGCAGAGGTTTAGTGTCAGTACCATGTGGCAGGCCTAACATATTCTGGATGAGCACTAGAAACCTGCTAACACATGCTTTCCTGTGCTGGATAAAGTAGAGGTCCCCTCCACACACACGCAGGTGGGTCTCACACACCTGGCACAGTGTCAGTCTGTTGGGGCCTCCAGTGAAGGGCTGAAACCAGGGCCAGGAACAACCATGTGTCAATGATCAGTGTGCTCACACACACACACACACACACACACACACACACACACACACACACACACACACACACACACACACACACACACACACAGGAGAAGATACTAAGGTGGCGCACGCACGCACGCACCACAAGGTTACAGAAACTGTGTTGAACACAACCAGGCCTTGGCAGCGATGTAAACCCGATGGGTCGGGTCAAGAAGTGATCCAAAGACACAGCAGGACTACAGCAACAAAAACAGCCTGTTCTTTCAGGAGCACAAAGAGGCATTTTAGGCCAAAATAGACACACGACGAATCAGACAGAGGGGATAGAAACCCGTGCTTGGAGCAGAAAGGGGTGAACAACTGAACACGCAGCCCGCTGCCAACCTGAGGAGAGTAAAGCAGTGCTGACTGGAGTGTTCCCAGACTCCTGATTAGAACTAGTCCTGGACGATCTATCTATCTATATATATTTCAGTGGGAAATCTCCTTCAAGCGTGATATTCTTTTGTCCAGGACTAGGCTTTATACATTCCTGGGAAACCGACTCATAAACCTGCATTTGTAATACTGCGTGAATGTGTATTAGGGAACCTAATGAGCATAAGTTCTCAGTATCAGAAGCCTACTTAAATAAAGCAGTAACAAGTCTATGATGTGTAATACATGGGGGGGGGTCACAGAGTTGCTTTGGGTGTGACTTTAAATAGTTGCTACACTCTAGACTTTATTTTTGTAGTGCAATTGGAGATCATGTCCATAATGTTATTTAGTAGCACAGGCGTTTCACAATCTTACTATCTCAGATCAGCATCATCGCCAACATCAGAACGCGATTTGGATCGACGGCTGTGGAAAGTGGCCTATATCGAAACTGCCATATCCTTGCTGTTAAAAAGCTACACCATTCGCTCAACGGGTTTATGTGAGACAACTTGCACCAAATAGCACATGTGACCATTTCAACATGAAATACTTTGTAAACAGACACTTATTTAAGTCTGTATTAATTATTTGAGTACATTTAGACACTGTCGCACTACCAAAATCATGGCCCATGGCGGGAGCAGAATAAATAAAAATACAGTAAGGCAAACACACAGAAACCCAGCATTTCCACACTGCTTCTTCAGAAAGCTGTAGGACAACACAAACCCTGAATGCGTTTGGTTCGCACCCAATGATTCAGTGCATTTTGTCAGAGAATCGGGAAGACAGCGAACCAAGGTCAGGGCGCAAAATTTAGATGGCTCCTAATACAATAACATCCGTGGAGGAGGACTGAAGGAAGGGAATTTGGCAGGCAAAGCTCTGCTTCATTATGCCCAACCACAGACTGCAACCAGTTAAGGAAAACTGTGGTTCCTGTGAAGACATGCCTATGTAAAGCACCAAGCCATCCAGCTCCTAACACAAATATCAATAGAAATATCCAGCGAATAACCGAACACTGACTGCCCAGGGACGCAGCAGATATCCTGACACTGCAAGGCACATCCAGATGCCTTGGGTGTTGAGATGTGCGTCTCATTTCTACACAGTCTCCGCAGGTTCTGAGCATATGAAACTGATAGATGGAGCGCAAAGCCAAAGATAAGATGGCCTTTGGATAGATAACAAATCCAATATGGGAACACAGCCAAACGGATTTGCCCACTGGTACATTCAGTATGCCAAGGAGATCCACAATACCTTATATAGGAGAGAATGTCTATTACAATAGGGGTGTGAACATTTTATTTCTCATGGTAATAACACAAAGGCAATGTTTGACAATCAACACTGGCATGCGGCTTGCAAAGAGGTGTGAGTGTCTTCTAGTGACAGACAGAACATACTCAAGCAGTTTGTAATCCGCAACTGTGATTCAGATTTATTTCCATATCATTCCAATATTCAAACGTTCCCTTAAGGTTGTAGTCTACTACTGTATGCACAGTACCGCTTTGTAAATGGCCATTTCCTGTAAAAACCAGGAACTGCTTTTTGAAATCATATCACTTACAGAGAACCTGGGTCACGTGGAATTAAATCACAGCGTTGAGGGAGTTGTCAATAGATTTGTGATGTGTTTGTTTGATCAGCAGTGAAACTACATCAGTGGAAACTAGCCAAACTAGCATTAGTTCACATGCTGTGGAATGCGCATGTCGCACACTGTGGTGCCATTTTCATTTTCCTTGAAGCTACTGTTTGAATTTATTAAATCACTGAAACGCTCGAAGCGTGCTGTCATCTTATCAAGAAGCATATGCTATTGTTGTTTGACACGAGCATTAAAATCGGTTTTGATATCAACTTCGATCAACTTATGAATTGTCGATAGTTCTGTTTTAGCAAACAATCGTGGTGGTGCATAAACTTTCTGCAGCTAAGCATAAATCTTTATCCTAGACTACGCAAAAGGGAGTTTGAAATAATCCCCCGAATACCATTTGGACACCTACATCCGCTCGGTGGCATCAATCTAAATCCCGATATATTAATGTGATAGAAAGCTTAGACTTACGTAACGTCTCAACTTTTTTTCAGGAGGAGACTTTCTTAGCCAGCCCGACCAAACCACATCTCCCCCGCTCATCTTTCCTCCTTTCTTTCTTGCCGTCCGGATGTTTCTTGCCGTCCGAAATTGTTTAGTGCGAACCTGCAAATATTGACCGGGAGCGGTCATAGAACAAATTATGAAAAGTTACAATGTTGGTTTGTTAGACGTTATTAATTGGGTAAGAAATAAATACCGTCACTGCTCCCTCTAGTCCGCGCTGCCTGCAAGTCAACAAACAGCGAGACTTTCCAAGACAGTCCAAGACAGAATGTATCAGATTTCAACTACTTTTGTCAAACAGACGGGTGTTAAATCGCCGAATATAATCCCAAAGTGTCGTACATCCGTGGTAACCCTCTTTCTGGATTTATTCACTGCAGAAAAAAAATCCCCGTGTTTTCGGGGATTCAGGCAGAATTGTTGCTAGCAAGTGAAACTCGTCAAGTTTGGCTTTCAGTGAAAGCCCTTTACGCAATTCCTTCCAAAGTAGACCAAATAATTTTAATCACAATTGGATACTTGTTTTCCTTTCCTTGTCGAGGCATAGTTGTTTCAGTGCAAGTATGCCTTTTTATCCCAAAAATGTAGCCTTTTCACCGACCTTCCTCCCAGTTTCACTCCCCGTGGTTGCTAATTATGATTGACAGACCGGCAGCTCAGTGTTTTCCCTGCACTCTGCCTGCTTTGGAACACGCAGGCAGGCAGAGGGAGAGGCGGCGTGCAGGAAGAAAAATTTCCAATGCTATGGGACATGTAGTTCCCAATTGTTCGGCGTTTCTCCTAATAACGAATGACCGTATGTATGTATGTAGGAAATGTTATTTTGGACATGGTTTGGGTTGAATTCGATCTTTTGGCCCGACTGCAAGGGAAATAAATAGTTTGTTTAAAGAGGTATCCCATTGACAAACACATTTTATTCCAGTGTTGATTTTTTACCATCTGTACATGCAAACTACACTTACCAGAATGCGCGCGATATTTGCGCCGCCAAAGTCGTGGAAGACTTGATAAACATCAAAGACATTGTAACAATTATAAGCATCGATGAGAGTAATAAGATTAACATTTATAAATTATCGGCTCTCATCGCCACGTGTTAGCCAACATTAATATACTGCGTATACACTGCCCTAAGTGTAAATAATTTCCCGGAAATCAACCAAATTAAAACATTGGATATTTTTAACTGTTGATTAAAGATTTAACATTTCACATCTCTGGTGGTTAATTACAAGAGGAGATTTACCTTGAACACCTGGGTTAATTACAAGAGGAGATTTACCTTTAACACCTGGGTTATACCTGGCATGTATTGGCAGTTTGGTTGTGAGGAGTCTTATTGGGCTAAATTGCTTCATCTGTAAAATGCTAGTTTAATGGTTAAAGAAATATCAATATATTAATACTGGATCTCAGTTTGTATTCCTCACAAACTTACACATTACTAATTACCTGAAATTACCTTGTGCCACTAAAACAACCACAATAATGGTACCCCATGAAGTTTAACTTCAGATTTTTAATGTGTTTATGTTAAGACAGCCGATATAAGACATTGATCACAGTGTAACACCATAGCAGGCCTGACCCATGAATCTATTTGTCAAAGGATTCTGAAAATGATTTATTAGTTTGTATTGCATGCTCCTCTCGATAGTGAGACTATATGTGTTGAGAAAACCTGATTGGAAAGAAAGATATTGCCCTAGTAACAGTTGCTGTAACTGTGGCATTTTTGGGAGCCACGCTAGGCACTAGGGAACATAACCGGGGCGTAAATCACAACTTCATGGTCCCCAGTAGACTCAAATGAAGAAAGAGAGTGGTGAGAGAGGGGGAAGGAGCGACACAGAAAGAGAAGGCACTTTGTTTATTAAATAGAATTCAAAATGAGTGGTTTAAGAGTTCATGCTTTTTCAAGGGACATTTACGAGAAAGGTTTTAAAACCAATTTTACGGGCCTGTGTGGGGAAAGACCAACCACAGAAAAAAATAAAAACAATCAAATCATGGATCCAACAATATTCATTGGGGATATATTCAGTTTATGTGAGGTTAACTGTTGTTTAAGTCATCCCAAATATATTTTTGACTTCTTTTTGCCAAAAGGATCATGTCAATTGACACTGCAACATTAATTGGAATCCTTTTTTCATTCATCTGCCATAATAATATTTATTTATTAATGCTCAGATGCTACTGTTATGCTCAGTCCACTCTTCTTGTTTTTATTATTTTTATACAAAATTGCTGTTCCAACAGGCCAGAACAAACTCTTAGTTTGTTGTGAAAAAAACTCTTTCTGATTCTGATCTCCTTACATCAATTGAAATGAATTGTCTTGTACTTTAAAGTGAAATGCCTTTGCTAACAGTGGATGTGTCCTTATAAAACTGAAACGCAAATGGATCAGTCGATTAATAATTGAGTGAAATTGATTGGACCAAGTGCTCTTTGAGGCTACTATTATCCTACAGCTCTGCTGTTGATGTGGGCTGCAGACCTAATGGCAGGCATAACAAATACATTTACATTTTGGCCGTTTAGCAGGGAGCTTTTACCAGAGCAATCGCATACATTTCTTCTAGCACAGAAACGCCCCCATTTTCAAACCACCATCTTGAATACCTACATTACACTTATTGCCTATGCAACTGTCAACAGCAAGGGTGCGTTAATGGTCCCCCTGTATGTTAGGATCCGCTTTCCTATCCGCTTAATTTCCCCAAGTGTCATAATACTGTTTTTGGAAATGTTATTTCCTACCAAGAAAGGATGTTTTCATCTCTTGTTGGAAAGTGTGTGGGTCATTTAAGGTTGATTTCTAACAAGGATGTTTGAATCTGTACCACGAAGCCAGTTGCACTCATTTCTTCACTGCGGCCCACTACTTCGGGACTGATTTAGACCCCGCACAACAGGTGGGCGTAAAAAATAGTGATGCGGTAAAACCGAAAACCAGCAGTCTTCAGAACTGGTAGGGTAAAAGTTGAATGCCCCTGATCCAAGACATGCTGTCCCTGGTGGGTCATTTTAATGACACAAATGTTTCCTATTGCTCTGTCTGTCTGAAACTGACATTACAATGAATTCCTCGTAATTCCCCATGTTATTCAAACATTGAAATTTGGGCATAGTAATAGGCTCAGGCCTGCTCAAGCCTTTTGGGGGCCCTAAACAACATTTTATTTAGGCATAAGCGCTTATGTCACTAATGTTAGGATTGGGCAAGAGAAACAGACTGACCAAAATACACCACACCTGAAGGCTGTGGGCTTGCCTGCAATTTCAAAAGCTCTTTGTTTGGCATCTGATTTAATTCCACAAGCAGTGGACACGTTGCCGTCGCAGTTACCACGCATTGTCTTCGCCTTTCCGTTCAATACATTTATTTAAATTGGGAACAGCACTGAAAGATGTTCAAGCAAGTGTCAGGAGAATCCTGGAAATGATAGCCAGCAAAGATGAGGATGATGTCAATTTAGAATGAATGAACAACAGCCAGTAAATGCAAGCAGTATGACAACTGTTAAGGATGAATGAAACAAGCAGCACACAATTATCTTCCTTTTTTACTATGTATATTTTACTACCTAAATATGATCAGGTCCAAAAGCAATAAGACTTAAGTGAATGTGTAACTTTTATTAATTCTGTTTTGAAATCCGTCTGTATGTACTAACCTCTGTGTTTAACATGTACTGTATTTGTTCATGTATGTATGTATGTATGTATGTATGTATGTATGTACAGTACCTACGCAAAATAATTCAACCCTAAACAATTCTCTCACACAACTTATTTACAAATAATGTTTCTTGCATATATTCACCCGTGCTGTGGAAGCTCCCGGATAACAAAGACGAAATTCTCCAAGGATGGCACTGGCTTGGTTGGATCTTTGGGTCTTTGAGTCTTTAAAACTACAACTAAGCCACATTAGTAACAACATATTACTTAGATGCACGTTGCAAATGTAATGTATTCCAAGAGACTACCTCATCAAGCTGGTTGAGAGAACATCATGACTTCGAAAAACTATCAAGACATAGACTACTTTTAGAAGAATTGAAACTGTATATTTATCTTGATTTATTAAATTATTTTGATGTACAGCTATGACAATGAGAGATAGCTACCATATTGTGTATTATGGAATGTAGCTGAAAGAGAGAAGCCAGGAACAAACTGTATCCAAATGAGAAATAACTGTTTAAAATTAAATAAGGAGGGTCAGTGAGTTCAATGGAGCGCACGGCTAAAAAAGACACAAACAAAACCTTGTCAGCAATGAAACTTTACTCATAGGAAAAGGTAACCATCATGTAAATTACATATTAACACTGTACAGCAAGGCTGCGGTTTGCGTCTATCTAATCAAATTCTGCTTCTGAAATCTGAATAATTAAAGTATCAAAAGGCACATAAAATATGCGCAAATGAAAATAGCTCCCTGAATGAATAACTAAATAGAAATTAGCATTAGGATCAATGTAGTTACTGTTATCGACAATAACTCCCAACTTGCGAGAAGGTTGTCAAACATTCAAGAGCATGTGACATTTTCTCACCCTGCAAATAACAAAATACAAAAATACTGTATTAAAAGCGAACATGCACTTGGTGTCATACAGTGTTCATGGAATTGGATACTGTATGAATTAATTCTATTTCGTGATTATTGAATTGATTACACACCCATATCTACATATTTTATTGCATCCGGAAATGTCTAAAATAACCAAACATACAGATAAAACATTACAGCAAATACCCAAATGAATCTACTCCTCAAAAGAAATCTACTATGTGGAGGGGAAGAAAAAACAACAACACAGCGATAAATGCATGCGAACCCGTATGAGGAGACGAGATCTGGTTTGTCCCGAGGCAGGAGGTTATGATAATAGTACAATGACCGAGCCAGAGGGGAGACGACGGACCCCCACTCACATTAAGTCCAGTGTCTAATTTTGGCCCGTGCTTCCCAGGACCTTCAGTGCTCTTGTTCTTGTTCGTGGCCGAGGTCCACGGACCCAAAGACAAGTCAGCCTGCACGTCACCTGTCCAGTACTAGAGTGCTTTCTTCAAGGCGGTTATTTACTTGCGTCTCGCTCTCCCTTCCTCAACAGCCGACCACCCCACCCCCACCCAGTCTCTCTTCACTCAGAAGACCAGTCGGCTGACCGTGTTGAACCCTCCGCCGCCACCACCACCCCACCCCCACCCAGTCTCTCTTCTCTCAGAAGACCAGTCGGCTGACCGTGTTGAACCCTCCGCCGCCACCACCACCCCCCCCGCCGGAGGGGCCACAGCTGCCGGGCGGGTCGTTGTCGTCCGATCCGTTGGGCTTGAAGGAGCAGTTGGCCGAGGCGGCCTGCAGAGCCTGGGTCCGTGCGTTCAGCTCCTGTTCCTGTTGGACGAAGAGAATAAACATTTGTGGGGGGAAATTCTCACAGGGAAGCAAACACAGGTCTGTGTGTGGAGGCGTGGTCCATTGATATCCGGGTTCAACCCTACACCACTGTCTTTCCACTTCACCTGCCCCCCACTGTTGTCGGCTGGCAATAAAACCCTTGCAAAAAACAATGAAAACACGCACAGAAAAAAAGCTAGCTGGACAAGCAATGAGAAAAGCTTATTTTGGAATTTCCGTTGGAGAATTTCAAAGAAACATTGCATGACCTAATGAAATTGACCCCAGAGACTGTCAAGAACATGCTGTTTAACAGCCTCCTAGTGGTTACATCCAAGTACTACACCTGTCATTCTCATGTCATTTTCTGGAGTTTGATGGGAAAGCACAAGGGAAATGTGTGTGGAAATTTTTCCTAAACACTTGTAACGTTTCATCAAAGCTTTTCCGGGACAACCTGAATCCCATTCAGAACAACCTTAAACTTGCTCAGAACAACCTGAATCCTGTCACACACATGGGAAAGCCTAGGTTCAATTAAATCGGACATCGGGAAAAGTTGAAAAGCCACCGATTCCAGGAGCCGGTCCAAATCAGTCACAACACACAATGCTGATCTTTGTCCCACAGTGATCCAGCCATCAGGTTACTGATGACGGCGTGGCCATAACACGTCCCCCATCCAAGGGCTAATGCATAACCAGAGCGTCCATTGATTGGAGCACCTGGATGATGCCTAGCACACAGGAAACATCTCCCCACTGCCACACTGTAGGCCCTACTTCTCCCGCCCCCTCGGTCACCTGTAAGAAGAGCTTGTTGTCTTTGGTGATGGCGTCCATAAGTTCTTTCTGCAGCGGAGGGTCACAGCCCGGTCTCATGCCGTTGGCCGTCATTCCCCCCGTGCCGCCCTGTTCCCCGGTAAAGTCCTGTTTCCGGTAGATCAGCACGTAGGCCGTGTCCTTGGGGAAGCGGCTGGAGACGTTCTGAACCGACCCGAACGACGTAAACGTCACCCTGCTGTCGTTGAACAGCAGCCAATCCCTTCCACACGCCTCATCCGCTTCCTGTTGTCTGGAGGAAGTCGCACCTCGAGGGGACGAGCAACCGACCGTGATTGGGTCGGTCTTACCGCTGTTCCCAGGTTCCTCCCCCGGGACGAGGCGATTGGCTAGGTGGTGCTGGGCACCGTCGGCACCGTTGAGGTTCCGCCCATACGAGTAGTAGTGACCGCTCTCCGACGACATCCCAGAATGCATTACTACGGAGCTGAGGACGTAGGGAACAAATCGGACCGCAGGACACCCCCGGACCTCACTTTCCCCACTTTCTCCCACAATCCTCTCCTCTGCATCGTCCTCCTCCTCCCTCTTTGACGGCTTCAACTTCTTGGCGAGGTTCTCGCTGTTCTCCGGCAAGTCCAGCCGGAGGGGAGAAGATGGCGAGGAGGGGGGGGGCGAAGAGTGTTTGGGCGCGGGAGGGTCGTGCACGGGTAACTCCATGAGCGCCGGTATGGTGACGTTGTCGAGGATCTTGCGGCGTACGTGGCACTTGGCGTCGTAGGAGAAGCGCAGCAGCGTCAGGATGAGGTACTCGGGCGCCGCCACCACCCTCATCCCCCGCTCGGCCCGCCGGAGCGAGCCGCACCTCTCGCAGAAGTAGGCGTTCTCCTCGTCCAGGATCTCCGGAGCCAGGAAATAGTTGACCAGGTCGGGCACGGACAGGGGCGGCCCGTTGGACGTCGGGCCGGCGTGGGTGCTGGCGGCGGGGGGCGCGGCGGGTCTGGGAGAGGGGCCGATTTCCAGAGCCTCGCTTCCCCCGTTGACAGAGCCCTGGCAGGGGACGCGAGGTTCCTCCGACGAGGCCTGGTTCTGTGGAGGGCTGGAGGAGGTGGCGGCAGAGGGACAGAAGGCCAGAGAGAGGTCGGTGAAGGGCTCTTCCTTCTCCGAGACGGCGCCACACGTCATGCACTGGATCCCGGTACTCAGCTTGCCGCCGAACATCCTCTCGATCAGCGTCCGGTCGCCACCCTCGGACGCCGCTGCCCCAGGACTCACGGGCGGCAACACGACGCCCTCTGCACTGTCGCACCCCGGTCCGTTGCCAAGGGAGACCACCTTTGGCTTGGCCGACCTGAGGGCCTGGATGGTTTTCTCCTCCTCGTGTAGCCTTGGTAACAGAATATGGGGAGACGAGCAAAAGATCAACAAACAATACGCAAATAAACAGAATATGTTTAATCGATAAACTAATTTCTCCAAACACAGACTCCGACACACTTCATTCGTACATTATTTTTACCTCTCTGATGTTGGACCGGTTTCTGACATTTGTGGGTGGGGGGTTACCTACCTGTCCAATAGGAATCGGAGGTACTCGGAGCAGTCCTGCTGTGAGCCGGCGTTGAACCAGGGGGGCCGAGATGCCTCGAAGAAGAGCCGGGGTGCATACGCCGCCCTCTGGTGGAGACACACAGTAATACACCCTGAATGACCACTCAGCAGGTTCACACACACTGGAATGTCAGAGATCCGTCAAGAGCAGTTTAAATCAGAACGGCTTGAATGGAGCCTGACCTGGGTGTGTGCCAGGAAGGCGAAGAGGAGCTGCAGTTTCTTCATCAGCGTGTCGGCACAGGAGTCGTTCAGGCGCAACGACAGGACGTGTCTCCTGAAACTGGAAGGGGGAAGTTGAACGTAGAATGTATAGAAGAAAATTTCAGCGTGAGATAAATCTATTTTTGGGGGGGTTTATGTGAAAATGCGAGGCCTGAAATGCGAGGTGTGTGATCATTTCACTGTGCATGCAACGTGTGTGCGACAGGCCTGTGTTTGTCTGGATGTAATCAAGTACTCACTCAGTAGCCGAGAACAGCGTTTGTATTATGCTGTTCATATAGCACGTGTTTCCTAGGTTGACCAGGCCAGTCTTGCCGGTTTCAGACTTGCCCGCGAGCCTCAGCAGACCTGAAGCGAATGAGTTGGACTGGGACGTCCAGGCACTTTGGTTCAGAACCAGCTTGATCTTCTCCTCCCCGGGGTTAGGTAGATCCTTGGCAAAAAAAAAATGCTAATCAACGCCGAGCTATAAAATCCGCCGTCATTTCACCATGGACCAGTGACATTATGGCGCCACGGGCATGTGTCCAAATGACAGCAGTGTGCCCAGAACCACCAGGCGTTTGTTTTTGACACGACACTACAGGATTACCACACCGCACAACCGACTGAACGCCGCGTTCTCGAGTAACTGACACGTCATTACACGACTTCATTTAGGAGAGTCACCCGTTTCCCTCGAGAACAGCTGACAGTACGAAAATGCGTATTGCGAAGTCGCGGAAAAACACGGGCGCACAATTAAAAACACATTAAAGCCAATCAAGCGAGAATCTCCCGAGTCCAATAAAACCCTGTAGGCGCACACGCCAGCCGAACGAGAGCTCAGCGGAGCCCTTCCTCCGTCGGTGGCTCTTACTTTGACTGCTTCCAGGATGCTGTCGTAGAGGTCCGGGAAACCAGAGTACTGGAACATCATACAGTGGATGAGCTCGGTGAAGTGCAGCAGGAGGGCCTTGCTGGTGGGCAGGCCATCGCTCTCCAGGCCCCGGACTAGCGGCACCACCTGGGGAACCACCTGGGAAAACACAAGAGCACCGGGATAGGACCACGCGAACGTCGTGTCACGCCTGAATATGCAGCGGGGTTGACGGTTACAACGGAAGAAACCGGCGGCGGAAAAGCGAGAACATCAGCCGTTACATGATGTGTTAAACTGGGGGGGGGGGGTCAAGTGTACTTAAATGAAACAACCTTGTAAAATGAATCATGGCAGATAACAACATCACCAGCCACCTAAAAGACCATCAGGGTGTTTTACAACACGTTTGTAGAGTAACCCTGCTGGGCTGGAAGTGCTTCTGGGAAATTGAGTTTAATGGAGCCTGAAGGTATTTGAGCTAAATAGCAGGAATGAGGCAGGGGAAGGCGGGCAATGCACAGCAGAAGGGAAAAGGTGTATTGTGTGTGTGTGTCTCACCAAGTGGAAGGCTTCTGGAGAGTGCTGAAAGCTCAGCAGCATGTGAGAAAGGACCGCCAGTGCCCCCTGCCGTACGATGGGGTACCACAGACGATTGAATACCTACACACACAGACACACACAGACACACACACAGACACACACACAGACACACACACAGACACACACACAGACACACACACAGACACCATTAGGTGGATTCCTTTCCAGATCAAAAAGACACCCAGCCGATGGTGGGTATGGCAGTTGTCATGAATACTGTTGCCATGGGTTCCACCAGCTGAGGTCATTGGCAGATCAACAGGCCCTGCTAAGATCAACGCGGGCAACACACTACCCACCAGTTCAATCTTTAGCAAGGTAACGTCTATGAGGATGGTGAACTTCTGCACCACGGCCAAGCCCTTCAGCAGGGCAATGACCCACGTGTCAACATGGTGGGCCAGTGGCCAGGACAGCCAGTCAATCATCCTGGGTGGGAACGAGGGAGAGAGTGGTAGAGAAAGAAGGGGGCGGGAGAGAAAGGAGGAGGGATGGAGAGCGAACAAGGCAGAATAAGGTCATCGCATATCAACTGGTGTGCAGGTTGCAAAAACAGCCGGAAACAACGGTATATTCACAACGGGGTGGCAGCGGGCGCTGACCTGCAGAGAGCCTGAGTCATGTTGGAGTCTTTGACGTTCTGGTCAGTGGTCAGGCTCTTGATGAGAACGGTGATCATTTGGAGAGGTATGTGCTGTACCAGACTGGCTAGGGCAATGGAGGGCTCGAAGGTGGGGTCTGTGACCAAAACAAACAACAGCGCTTTAGTACAGTAACAAACAAAATGTTCTTAGGGGGCTATGGGGTAATAGCTTGTCTGGCTATGACACTGGATTCCAATGCACTTGAATGACAGCAAGGGGTATGACGTCTAATACTGAACCCTGCAGGAATTCTGCACAATCCTGGATCATTATAATGACAGAGGTCACTGTTCAAAGTTTCTCAATGTGCTAACTAGCCTGACGTTCTTATTTTCTCCAACAACATTATTGTATCGCTGCACTTACAGCTAAAACAAGTATTAGATGAATATCTCAAAGGAATAGAGAATGGACAGCTTCCTGTGTGTGAAACTAAATCTGTGACAGTGTGTTCAAGTGTGGAGCTCCCTCCGTCCCCTCTGGCCCAATCCCAAATCGACCCCTAAACCCTACACACGTTGGGAGATCTGAGAATATTTGATTGGCATAAGTTACATGGTGGATGTGACAACTAGCCTATCCAAGAGCAAGGAGGTGCTGGGACCAAATTGCCTACACCTCGGAATGCTTCTCATATCTCTGCCTGATCGTAGGGTGTAGGGCATAGGTGTCTATTTGGGATTGGGCCGTTGTCTCACCGGTGGAGGAAATGATAGCGAACACCTCCTGCAGTGACGGCAGCAGCGTGACTGGCTCTGCCTTCCAAATGTTCTGCAGCAGTGTGCTGACCTTGGTCACCTGGCCCACATACTCTCTCAGCTCGCGCTCCTGGCTGGCAGGACAGTTGAAATAACCGATGGTCCTCACCAGCTGCTGGCAGAACAAAACAGCTGCTTTCTCCCTGGGGATGCACTGAACAAAGTCCGAGAGCATGGTTGCTAGCCGGGCACAAAGGGCTGGCTCGGGCCTCTCACACACAAGCCTTAGGACTTCCGTCTGGATGACAGTGAAGATCTCCAGCACAGACGGGCAACTGATAAGAAGCCGCAGGCAGCCGTGGATGTAGTCCACCACAGCTGGATCCTTGCGGTCCAGGGGTCCATAGCCCTGCTGCAGCAGTCCAAGGACAAGGTCTTTGCAGAAGAACCGCTCAAACTCAACACGGTGGTAGCGGGCGTAAGCCTCCAGCACCTGGAAGCCCACTTGTTTCTGGAACGCGTCTTCACCCAGTAGTATGAGGCGAGTGGTCAGGGAGAACAGGGCCTGGCATTGCGCCTCTGTGACCTCCTTCTCTGCAGCTTCAACTACTTTCTTTACAATGGCCTTCTTCACCGGGACTGAGTGAGAGGAGCTGACTAGTGCCTCCAAAATCTTATCCATGTTGGCGTCCTATATATATTGCATTCCGATCTATAGAAGACTGGGTAGGCGTCAATACCTAAAATAGGAGAGAGACTAGGTCATCATCTGCCATTTAGAGACCAGAAGATTATTCTGAACAAACTAGCTTTTCATTTTATGACCACTTGTTAACGTTACACCGTATGAGTCGATAAATTCAGAACCATAATGTTTACCCTTGCTGCCTACTGCTGAAGATTTACTGTATCAGCAAACAATAGAAAAAAAAAAAGAATTCGTTATCTTTAGCACAGATAAAACATAACAATGTTTTCTTAGGTTTATGATCACAACGTTAGTTTACAACGCCCGTGAAAAACTAATACTGTATGTAATAATGCTAGCTAGCCTATTACAACATGATTGGGATCTTGCTGTAAATGGACTAAATTAACAGGAAGTGCCATGTTATTCAAATGTCTAATAAAGGCAATGATGTTAAATAAAACACATGTGGATGACAAGTGCTTGCAATCTACCTAACGTTAACGTTAGCGTTAGCGTTAGTTCCCTTACTATGCTAACTAGCGGTAGCAATGCTAGCATGACGTTCCCTCTGGAATTAAAACAAAGCAGGCCAGAGATGTCACTGACTTAGCAGAAATTTCTATTTTAAAGCAAGGTCTATAAGCTATCCCAAACAAAACTTACCCTGTGTAATTCATGACAACAACATCCAGTGAATGTACCATAAACTGGCAATTGACTTTAGTCGCCGGTTGACACCTCATTCATCTGTTATTTTGATGTTATTTGGTAAAATCAGCTGCGGAAACGTCATTCCGATGGACAACGAATTTTGATAGGACCCAATGGTGTTCGGCCGTCTCTATGCCTGTTTACAAAGAACGAAATAAAAAATGATGTTCTTTATTAACAGTTGTATTTACATGGAAATGCGAACATGCGGTCAATTGTTTGATAATTGTTAAAACGAAATTGCAAAATGAACTGATTTTGTTTTCACACACTCACTGAGCTAATAACCACCGCACAGGCTTAGTAGATCTGTTTGATGTTGATGTGTATATCAGTCCTCTAATGCACGTTGTTGGAAAAACACGGACACCCTACAGTGTCTCGCGAGACAATGCAGACCCGGCTACCTTTGTGAACGCGGGTAGCAAAGACTGGTGAAAGGAAGCTGCCGTAGCTAGCGAATGAATTGCTTTAGTAGCTAGCTAGACATTAGACTCTTTCATAATAAACAATAGAACTACACTAGCGTATTTCGTGTTCAACATTTTTGAAAAGCGCATCTGCCATTTAACGGCGGGCAAGGGCATCGTAGAACCTGAGGGCCGATTTAAATTTAAAAAAGAAATTCGGTAACAATGTCTGAGACTGAAAACGGCGTGGAGCCGCGGGAAGAGCAAGCCGCTGAACTTGAAGAAACTGGAGGGTTGGAGGTGAGACGGACTAAAACCACAATTCTACTAATTGTACACACATTACACGAAGAAATGCTCTAATCGGTTTTAGGTTATGCTAAAATACAGCCATAAACTTCTGTGTTTCCCAAATCAAGTAATCTCAAACTTTGATAGATTGAGTTGTTGTTCGCTACCTAGCATTAGCGTCCTTAGAAGCTAATCTACTCAGTTCCTTCTACCCATCTTTCCGTTAGTGACTGTCACGCAGGGCACAGCAGTAGGACACTCGTAGCTGCTATAGCGAGCTAAATCTGTCTGTCTTATTTATCTATCTAATTAAGTCAATGGACGGGCTGTGCAGTTACACAAGAAGTTAAAACAGCGTGGGCAGTTAAATAGCTAGCTTGAATGCTTGGCTAAATACATGTGTTTCTGACTCTGTTGTTAACCCACCTCCCACTGCTGCCCCGCGAGCTGTCGCCATTCTTTTTAGATGGCAGTGTGTTGATGCTACATTTTCTTTCCCGATCTGTGTTGTACTGCGCATGTGCCACTTGAACTCACCTTTAATTCCTTGTTTCCAGGAGAAGGATGATGCCTCAGAGGCCAGTAAGGATGAGTCTTCCGAGGACCCCTCGTCATCCATTGCGCCTGCCTACGAGGAGAAAGTGGTAATGGCACACTTACCCTGTTACTCGTTCAGTAAAGATGTTAATTTGCAATTTCAACATTATGTCTTTTACCGTCATGCATCGCTCAGAAGGTTTTCACTGTCTTTGTGTAGGCATCAGACCGGACCAACCGATTTGAATACCTACTTAAGCAGACAGAGGTTTTTGCCCATTTCATCCAACCGGCAGCCCAGAAAACTCCAACCTCCCCCCTCAAAATGAAGCCTGGACGCCCACGCGTCAAGAAGGATGAGAAACAGAACTTGCTCTCGGCAGGAGAGTGAGTATACGATAATAACATTAGACCCAAGGAACCACTAGTCTCCTATGATATTTCATTGGCCGTTTGTGTGCGGTGTGCTTCGATAGGTTGATACTAATGAATTGTGGGCTCGTTTTACAGTAACCGTCATCGTCGCACTGAGCAGGAAGAAGATGAAGAGCTGCTCAGCGAGAGCAGCAAGACCACCGCTGTCTGCACACGCTTCGACGAATCCCCCTCCTGTAAGCTGTCGCCGTGGTTTCATACACGAAGGCGGTTGAGTCCTGAAACGGGACAATTATAGTCCATAATCAACTTGTGACCAACCAGTGCTCTGTGCCTTTGTCACCCGACAGATGTCAAGGGGGGTACGATGAGAGACTACCAGATCCGCGGTCTTAACTGGCTTATATCACTGTACGAGAATGGCATCAACGGGATCCTTGCTGATGAGATGGTTAGGGTTTCTTTAAAAAAACATTACATCAACCAGTGCCCTTGTATGACCTTTTGGCCATCTGATTATTGGTCTTGGTGTCTCTTGATCATCAGCTGTGTTGATCATCACACCCTCTTTCCTTGTCCCTCAGGGCTTGGGAAAGACCCTGCAGACAATCTCTCTGCTGGGCTACATGAAGCACTACCGGAGCATCCCCGGGCCCCACATGGTGTTGGTGCCTAAGTCCACCCTGTACAACTGGATGAACGAGTTCAAACGCTGGGTGCCCTCTCTCCGAGCGGTGTGCCTCATCGGAGACAGGGAGCAGAGGGTGCGTAATGAGCGGCAGCAGGCTGCGGGTATTCAGACAAACATACTGATGACCCCAGGTCTGATGGAAAGCATGTAACAGGGCACTTTCAGACATTGGCTCTGTCTAATGTAGATTTCCTATGCCAGTGATTCTCAGACTATGGTACGAGTTCATGGTGCTCTCGGCTTTTGTGGATATATGTTGAGTTTAATATTTTCTGAGATGGTATGCGGTGTATAACATTTTGAGAACTCATGTCCAATGCCATCATGCAAAATTAGATTCGATTTCGAATGTTTCTGGCCTACAATTCAGTCGCGTTGCCATACTAATCTCTCTGCGCCCTGTGCCATCCCCTTACCCCAGAATGCCATGATCAGAGATGTTATGTTGCCTGGGGAGTGGGATGTGTGCGTCACGTCCTACGAGATGCTCATCATCGAGAAAGCCGTGTTTAAGAAGTTCAACTGGAGATATCTGGTCATTGACGAGGCCCACAGGATCAAGAACGAGAAGTCAAAGGTTGTGAAACGTGAAACGTTTTGTCCAATTTAACGTGTGTGTGTGTGATTTATAACTTCCATGTGTTTACCGACGCTCCTAATGAATTCACTCACTGAATACTCTGGGTCTGTTTGCGATGCAGCTGTCTGAAATAGTGCGCGAGTTCAAGACCACCAACCGTCTGCTGCTGACTGGGACGCCTCTGCAGAACAACCTCCACGAGCTCTGGGCCCTGCTCAACTTCCTGCTGCCGGACGTCTTCAACTCCTCAGAGGTAGAGATGCACGTTGGGTGGGGTTGGTGTCTGTGTTTATATCGTCATCCTGTCCTTCCGTCTCAGGGGGCGGGGGGGGGCTCTTTGCATCCATAACCAGAATGACGACGACCGTCCTATGGCTATTTCCAGTTATTGCCGTATTTTATGTACGGTAACTGCCAAGCATGAGAGAATTAGCTAACATTTCGTTGAGTGGAAGGCATTCATGGACACCAGGCAGAAGTTTACCATTCAGATGTTTACTGCTGCCGTTTAGAAAGGACACTAAATGAGCCTCACAGGGAAAACATCTATTTTATTTATGATTTATTTCTCATTATTAACGGTCGTCTTCAACTTTTTTCTCTCTCGAAGGACTTTGACTCGTGGTTTGACACAAACAACTGCCTGGGGGATCAGAAGTTGGTGGAGCGTTTACACACTGTAAGGACTATCCCGGACTAGCGCCGTTGTTGGGTTTTTCCACATGTTGTGGACCCGTCCTTGACGTGTCTGTCTGTGTAGGTACTGCGTCCTTTCCTGCTGCGTCGTATAAAAAACGAAGTCGAGAAGTCCCTGCTGCCTAAGAAAGAGATCAAGATGTACGTGGGCCTGAGCAAGATGCAGAGAGAATGGTACGTAGCGTCAGTAAATATTAGCATTAGTCGTCGTGTGCTTTCCGCCTCTACTAGCCAAGCTCATCGAATACGCTCGTCTGGAATGAAAAAACGCCCGCTTTCCCCTCAGGTACACGAAGATCCTGATGAAGGACATAGACATCCTGAACTCTGCGGGGAAGATGGACAAGATGAGGCTGCTCAACGTCCTGATGCAGCTGAGGAAGTGCTGCAACCACCCGTACCTCTTCGACGGGGCCGAGCCCGGCCCGCCCTACACCACCGACCTGCACCTGGCGGTCAACAGCGGCAAGATGGCCGTGCTCGACAAGCTGCTGCCCAAGATGAAGGCCCAGGGTGGGTGGACAGGCGGGCGTCCTCTGGCCTCGTTTGGCCTTCTGCATGCGCGTCCCGGTCTGGTTGGGCTTATGTTCAGTGTGGTCCGGGTTAGGGGTCGATGTCCGTTAGGGCAGTGGGGGATCTAACATCGATTCAGGCTCTAATCTAAATGTAGTAGCCTGTTCCCTCTCAGTAGCCTCGGAGCAGAGAATGTACATGGAGAATAGAGGCATCAGGACTCTGGCTCTTTAGATCCAAATGGAATTGAGACTTTAACGTGACACTCCAAGTTGTACGTCTTCATTTGCCTGCCACAGGGTGATCCAGATCAGATCCTACATGTGTGCTGTGTAAGTTCCAGAAGTGTACTAGGCAGTTTGGATGATTGACGGGTGTTTTAACCCCACCCCCCCAGGCTCCCGGGTGTTGATCTTCAGCCAGATGACCAGGATGCTGGACATCTTGGAGGACTACTGCATGTGGCGCAACTACGGCTACTGTCGCCTGGACGGACAGACGCCCCACGAAGAGAGACAGGTAGGACTATGACCCCCGACGCCCCGGGCTGCATAAACCCGGCTGGTCGGTGACCCGTTTGTGCTGCCTTCCCTTTTTGTCAGAGGCCCTGAAGGCGTGCCTCACCATCAGACATTTATCATTGTCCTGTTTGCAAATCATGTTGTATCTGTCTAACAAACTGGGTAAGGACACAAATGGCTTGTAAATATGAACATTTTAACTCACTAAAAAGGTACCACACTATGTATCTCCTACACTTCCCACGTTCCCTTGCTCCTGTAGATCTCCATCAATGCATACAACGAGGAGAACAGTTCTAAGTTCATCTTCATGCTGAGCACCAGGGCGGGAGGTCTGGGCATTAACCTGGCCACAGCCGACGTGGTCATCCTCTACGACTCTGACTGGAACCCTCAGGTTGACCTGCAGGCCATGGTCAGTACTTCTCCGCTGTCAGGAGACTAATCAATCTGTCTTTGGGTGACATTTAACTGGTATTTGCCCTGTGGGTTTTACTTCAGTAGTTTTGAACAGTAGCTTTTTCACATCCAGAAGAACCAGTCGGTACTTAAGTTCAGGGGCAGGGTAGGAATTATTTGATATTGGTCTCTTGTTGGTCCCCTCTGTAAAACCGCTCATTACACATCTGGGGGGATTCAACTGTCTTGACACTTTAACCTGATTGGTTTGTTTGATCTTCTGTTCAGGACCGAGCTCACAGGATTGGTCAAAAGAAGCAGGTGCGTGTGTTCCGATTCATCACGGAAAACACTGTGGAGGAGAGGATCGTGGAGCGGGCAGAGATGAAGCTACAACTGGACTCAATCGTCATCCAGCAAGGTACGCTGCCGGCCATTTTGGATCTCCTCTTCCCAATTTCAAACCATCCCCACTGAAATCAGTTACTTGGTAGTGCAACCCGCTGACATGTCTGCTTCTTTTGTGTCTGTTCTGCAGGACGGCTAGTGGATCCCAACGCCAACAAACTGGGTAAGGACGAGATGTTGTCCATCATCCGGCATGGCGCAACGCACGTATTCGCTTCCAAGGAGAGTGAAATCACGGACGACGACATTGACGAGATTCTGGAGCGCGGCGAGAAAAAGGTCCGAACACAACACAAACTATTTTTAAATACAAGATGGCATTTGCATTGCGGGGACTGTTGGCGCCTAGCTAGCCACTAAGGTTGCCCCCTCACCCCCCCCACCCCCCCTCAGACCATGGAGATGAAGGAGAAGATGAACACCATGGGCGAGAGCTCCCTGAGGAACTTCACGATGGAGTCGGAGGGCAGCGTGTATACCTTCGAAGGGGAGGACTACCGGGAGAAGAAGAAGGTGATCACCAACTGGATCGAGCCGCCCAAGAGGGAGAGGAAGGCCAATTACGCGGTGGACGCCTACTTCAGAGAGGCCCTGCGCGTCAGCGAGCCCAAAGCACCCAAGGTAGGGTTCACCGCAGTCACCCTCTGGCTACGTGGGGGTTGCACGGAAGTCCGTGTCAGACCGGATCATCTGCAGTCACTTGAAGTCACGTTTCTCCCCCTCTCCAGGCTCCTCGTCCTCCTAAGCAGCCCAATGTACAGGACTTTCAGTTCTTCCCCCCAAGGCTGTTTGAACTTCTGGAGAAGGAGATCCTGTTCTACAGGAAGACCATTGGCTACAAGGTATTAGACTGGTGGAAGACTGGAGGAAGGTCACAATGCTGTCGGTATGACAATGCGCATTCCACAGTGGCCATTTTGGATCTCTTCTGTGCAGTTTCATGCTAGCAGTTGGTTTAGTCGTCTGGTTTGTGCCTGTTGGGGTTTTTTAAGTGTGCGTTTTCTTTCTCTCTCCAGGTCCCTCGTAACCCAGAGCTGCCCAACTCGGCCCAGCACCAGAAGGAAGAGCAGGCCAAGATCGACGAGGCTGAGGCCCTCACAGAGGAGGAGCTGGAGGAGAAGGAGAACCTCCTTTCGCAGGTAATTGGCTGAAACAGCGGAGGACACTACCACTGTGAACGTTAATCTTTGGTGCCAATAATTCTGGTGGGCGTGGTACATACTTCAGTTATGATAATAATTAATGGTTTCAAAGACAAACGATCGCATTTTAGGCTGGAGTTGTTACAGTGGTACCAAAGGCTGGAGTTGTTAAAGCTGTCCTCTCCATAGGGCTTCACCATTTGGAACAAGCGTGACTTTAACCAGTTCATCAAAGCAAATGAGAAGTGGGGCAGAGACGACATTGAGAACATCGCCAGGGAGGTGGAGGGCAAAACCCCGGAGGAGGTCATGGAGTATTCAGGTGGGTGGAACAATGTTCCTTTTTCTGTTCAAATCACACAACTGTTTTTTCCTGACATTGTCTAAACCAGGGGGAGGCGCTAGATCCCATCCCATCACAAGACAATTTTTGTCTAAGGCTTGAAATTAATTATAAAAATGTGCGTGCTGCAGATTGACTAAGCCATAACCAATAACCTTGGGTTACATTGACAACATTGCATTTTTATTTTATTTATGGGAGTACTTGAACAGTGCTGATTTTTTTTTTCTTCTTATATTCGTGTGTGTGTGTACGCACGCAGCTGTGTTCTGGGAGCGCTGCAATGAGCTGCAGGACATTGAGAAGATCATGGCTCAAATCGAGAGAGGAGAGGCCCGTATCCAGAGAAGAATCAGCATCAAGAAGGCCCTGGACACAAAGGTAGTCCGGTCCGCTGACCAGTCATCAGCATCTAGAACGTTCCACGTCTATTTTCAGGAGATCCGTGTCAGGAGGGGTCTAACGACACGTTCTCTCTCTCTCTAGATCGGTCGCTACAAGGCTCCTTTCCACCAGTTGCGGATCTCCTACGGCACCAACAAGGGGAAGAACTACACGGAGGAGGAGGACCGCTTCCTCATCTGCATGCTCCACAAGCTGGGCTTTGAGAAGGAGTCTGTCTACGACGAGCTGCGCCAGTGCATCCGCAACTCGCCCCAGTTCCGCTTCGACTGGTTCCTCAAGTCCCGGACGGCCATGGTGAGCAGCGCGGCCCGGACAGACTTCTGTCGTTGGGTCACGTTTAACCTGTGGATGGAAGCTCTGCGTCGCTGATCATCTAATATATAATGTGTTTGATACATGTATTGTAGAAGGTGCATTCTGTCATCTGTGTGTGTGTGTGTGTGTGTGTGTGTGTGTGTGTGTGTGTGTGTGTGTGTGTAGGAGCTACAGAGGAGGTGCAACACCTTAATCACCCTAATTGAGCGGGAAAACATGGAGCTGGAGGAAAGGGAGAAGGCAGAGAAGAAGAAGAAAGGGCCACGGAGTCAGTCTTCGGTAAGAACATGTCCTCACCTTCCCATCTGACTCTTATAGGTGAATCTCTGCAAAACAGACACCCAAGCAACCTGTTATATTGCTTCCCCTTATCTTTCTCTTCCTCAGGCTCAAAAGCGCAAGGGTGACGGGACACCGGACCAGCGAGGAGGACGGAGAAAAAAACTAAAGCTGTGAGGTGGAAGAGGAAGAGGAGGAGGAAGAGGGCGGCGACTGTGTAGTAGTCGTAGTGTCTGATACATGATAATGATGTACTGTACAAAACCCAAGGGACTGAGCTTTCCTTCACTATAGCATGTCTTTCGATCTAGAAGGTTCTAGGAAGGAACGTACGTTCTAGGTTCGTAGTATTCACAGGGCTGGCTTGTAGTGTCGTACTCATACACTGCAGATGTGCTGGTGTTGATTTTTGTCTTCTACCTTTTTTTTCTAGTACTTCAGGTGATGTGAGAATTGTATTTATGTCTGTCGGTTGTCATACGACATTCCATTGCTTTTGACAATACCTGTATGGGCCCACTGAACCCTTTTATTTGAAAGAACCTCGTTTGTTACTTTATCGATCTACATTGTAGAAATTGTCTTCTAAACATGTCGCTAATAAATGACCTTTTTTACGTAAGAAATAATAGCAGAAGTTGCACTAAGCTTCGTTGACCAATCAGCATGCAGACTCGCAGGCACCAAGGGAAAACTAGAAACAGAATCATTCAGAAAAGTACATTTGTATTTGGCAACGTTGGAGTACATTATACGATTGACTGAAATTACAAAGTTGAAAAGTCACCAATTTGTTCTAAATTGGTCAGAAACAAATTTATAAAACTAATTGGCACATACATAGAGAAATAGATACTGTCATTTGCATATGTAAAAGAATCAAGGCCCAGATCAATTTCTTTCTTTTGCTTTTCAGATAGGATTTAATGGAAGACAATGGGACTCTGTTCCAGCCAATGTTCTATGTGGATTTCTTCTGCATCTAATCCAATCTTTACAAGCAAAATCATGACGTGTTTTGAAAACCGGCGCCCTGTTGATAATCGTGTAACAGGAGAGGTTTACGTACTGTTCAAGTTTCTCCAGGGTGTCAATACCTTTTGTTTTTGTGTTTTGCATGATCTTGTGTTGACCAGAAACATCATACACAGGCAGGTATCTACACAGAGAACGGGAGTTATAATTATGACTTCGCATGGCAGGACTTTAAACACCACCTGCAACAGAATTATATAAAAACATTCTGAATGAATAGAATTAGTAAACCGGACAACACAATCCCTTTAAATAGCACCATGTCTATGTTCTGCAGGGGTGGGAGAGCCTTCTAAAGCACAGTGCATCCATTAATATCACAAACAAATATCACAAATTCATCACATCCTTATTCGATACAGCCAGCAACAGTTGAACATGACTCTCAGTCGTGAACAAAACATAAAATACCGGTTTACACAGATTGAAAGACCAAAAAAACAAAAAACATGGTAAATTTTTTTCTCCTTAAGAGGACAGAAATGTCTCCACAAACTTGCCTCTCAGGAAAAAAAGACACTTCGGTTGCTTTCACAACAAAACCATTATTTCATGAAGATATTGGGGTTTTCAGCTACTGTAGTCGTTAGTCGGCGTGATATTCTCCACAATATGGTGCCCACCGCAACAGTGAGTCACGCATTAGCACCTAAGGACTGCATGTACACGTTATTTAGATCTGTCAGGAAGTAGCCCAGCTCAATGGAGCAGGCCGTTTAATGTGTTTTAGGAAGATTAAAGTGAAGGGGAAAATACACTTCATTTTGGGGGTACAGTGAGCGGTGCGTGACTACCTCCAAGCGTGGCCGGCCATGCACACATTCATGCTCTGGTTATAGGCCCACAACACGCATCGACATCGACTGTCCCGTGTTCACTGAGCGGTCTTCAGTGCTAGGAGAAGGCGGGGTTAGATTAGTCTTGTAGGAAGGCACTGCGGTGGCGGAGGTGGGAACCGTTGACAACTGTCAATGTCTTATCAAAAGGACACAGGCATGGGGGGTGAGGGCCCAGGGTTGTGTGAGGGATGATGGGGCGGTCTGGATCTGGAGCCTAGACTTCGGAGCTGTCCGAGCTGTTATACCCGCTGCCCATCATGCCATCCCTGCTGTTGCCACTGCCACCACTGTAGGCCGAGCACGACGAGGTGGAGTAGGGAGGGAACCGGCTCTTTTCCTGGTTCCTCCTCTTGCGCCGCGCCAGCAGGATGACCGTGACGGCCACCAGGCAGATGAGAAGTATCAGCCCGGCCAGGCCTACCAACATGGGCAGAGTAGAAGAGTCCGCCGGCTCCCTACCGGAGCTCCCCAGCAGTGGACGCTCCAGTGAATCACGATCTGACCCAGGGCGGTCATGTCCTGCCCACGGCTGGCGCTGGCTCACCACCAGGCGGTCGGAGCGGTCCAGGGCGATGTGCTGGATGTTGGTGCCCCGGTTGTTGTCCGCGCCGATGTCCTGGGCCAGGTCTGGGGCCAGGGCAGCGCGGCGGCGGCGGACCAATGAGGAGGAGTGGTGCTCAGGTTGAGGGTTGGCAACGGATGAGAGGCTGTGGTGGTACTCCAGGCTGCGCTTGCCGATGCCGCGGTGGGCGTTGTCTCGGGAACGGACAGTGTAAATGGTGTGGATGAACCACTCACGTCCGGCAGCCACCTGGGACACACAAACACAGTTGATTTGCACACAGTAGACATACATACAGTTGACTTGCATACAGTGGACATACACACAGTTGACTTCCACACAGTTGACTTGGACACAGTGGACATAAACACAGTTGACTTGCACACAATGGACATAAACACAGTTGACTTGCACACAATGGACATAAACACAGTTGACTTGCACACAGTGGACATAAACACAGTTGACTTGCACACAATGGACATAAACACAGTTGACTTGCACACAGTGGACATAAACACAGTTGACTTACACACAGTAGACATACACACAGTTGACTTGCACACAGTACACATATACACAGTAGACGTGCACCCAGTAGTCATACACACAGTTGACTTGCACACAGTACACATATACACAGTAGACGCACACAGTTGACGCACACAGTTGACTTGCACACAGTAGACTTGCACACAGTACACACACAGTAGACTTGCACACAGAAGACTTGCTCACAGTTGACTTGCACACAGTACACATACACACAGTTGACTTGCACACAGTACACATACACACAGTAGACTTGCACACAGTACACATACGCACAATAGACTTGCACACATTACACATACACACAGTAGACTTGCACACATTACACATACACACAGTAGACTTGCACACAGTTGACTTGCACACAGTTGACTTGAGATTTCAAATGAATAATAATAATAATATAATTTTTAATGCTTTTTTGTTTAATCATATTTCAGTCTATCAGGGCAGATTTTCCATATTTGTAGCTTACACAGTTAGAAGATCATATTAAGTTCTAATTAATTCAAACAGAAACTAACAATCATCACAATATCAACTCTAATTCAAATGATACAGTACTGTTTGAAAAAAAAATTATATGACACTAGGTGTCCAGCAGAGAGCAGTGTGACCACAGTGTCTGTGACAGCTGACCTGGAATAGCGGTGAGGAGGACAGGGTGAATCCGTCTGAACCAGGCTGTCTGATCAGGGCCATGGCCCCAGGAGTGTCTAGGGCCAGAGTGGCCTCAAACAACACATCACCAAATGCTGTTGCCTGGGTCTCTGGCTGGGCCTTGTCCTGGAGGAGGTCCAATAACACAAGGTAGAGTTAGACCATTCAAATAATTATAGATAGCTCCCAACATAGAAAAACACTGTATTGGATGACTGTGGAGTGCTGACATATCAACAGCCTGAGGAGATAAATGTGGCAAGCATGTACTGTGCCAAGAATGTTTCTCGGTTCTTATCAACAAACCCTCTGCGCAAAAGGTGTATGTGAATATACTCCTGACTGAATGAAGTTAGTACAGCTGACCGAAATACACAGGGAGCATAACAAAGGAAACTCCTAATCTAATGCACATGGATACAGCGTTTTGAAACTCACCAGGATCTTGAACCTGTAGAGCAGCGAGGGGGCATCTGCCAGGCAGCCATACTCCTTGTTGGTGGGGTTGTATTTGGGGACGTAGCCGTCCGCTCCGGTACACAGGAACACCTTCTCTATGCTGCAGGAGAACGAGTCCCCGAGGTTCTGCACCGGATCCACCATCACGCGGCCGTAGATGGAGGAGCCTGGGTGGAGGAGGAGGGCGGGGGCGGAGAGAGAAGGATGAGACGGAGAAATACGTTTAGATGGTTGGTGTCCATTCAGTTTGAAGAAAAAGCTTTAGTTGAAAGTTCAACACACTGTTAAACACAATCTTAAAAATCAACCATAGAACGCAGCTAAAACAAATGGTTAGATTAGAGATTCTGTACCGAAACCGCAGCCAAAATTCTTGAATATGTTCAACGTGTTGAAGAATAGTGTATCTATATGTGCACTTGTAGTTCCTAGATTGTCCACATGGGGTCAGTAGTGACCCAGTACCTTCAGAGAACGCGGTGTCGGTGTTCTCCCCGAAGCCCATGGATCCGTCAGACAGCCAGAGCTCCCGCTTGGACAGCAAGAACATCTGGGTGTTTAAACTGAACTCAGCTGCCACTGGGTCACTCACCTGGCAAAGGTTCAAATGTCAAACAGAGCCCACACAAGAGTTTGTATTAGATTTTGGTTTAAGGCATATAACGAATGAGTAACAACTACATTTTACTTGGCTTCCATTTCTAGCATCACACAAATCTAACACAAATCCAAATGTTATCCTGGTGTTCTGGTCTCCGGTGGCCAAGGTAGCCTACGGTTGCGTGGTGGTGGGTCTGACCTGCTGGAAGCGGATATCCATGTCAAAGGTCAAGGGTTCTCGTGGGTGGCACACAGGTGGAATGCTGAACTCCCCGTTAGGAGAAGCACTGCACGGGATCATCTTCACCGTGTACGTACCGGAGTAGTCCCGCACCTACAGACCACAACGTTACCAGCACGTCCAAATACGCCGAGCATTCAGACAAAGTAGTCCCTCCAAATCTAGAAACCAGGGAATGGTTTTGACTGCCGGGCCTCGCGTCATGGGCCCAGCTTGGCACACAGACGGCGAGCGCGAATGGAGAACGGCCGCGAGCGCGACTTACTGCGAAGTCGGAGACGAAGCTCCACTGCTGCATGGGCTGGTTGTAGGTGGGCTCCGTCCGGACCAGGGACAGAGTGAAGGTCAGCCCGGGGTGGTCAGCGCACATCACCATGGAAGACAGGGTGCTCCCTGGAAGAACACGTGTGGCATCAACCGGACGGTCTCAGACACACCCCTTTAGGTGGCTTTCATTCGTACACCTGACAAGAATGCTCCTGAATGTTGTATGTTTTTTTTTCCTATATATTTTTGGTGTTAAAGAGGAAGGTCATGTTGACATGTGTTTTTGTGCGTGTGTGTGTGTGTGGTGGGGGTCATACCAGGGTGGGTCATGACAAACTGTCCCCTGAAACGGGCCTCGGTCTTGAAGTTGACCACCAGACGTCCCTCTTCGTTGATCCGCATGCTGGTCGGGTACATGGCTCCTGTAGGAAAACAGTCACACCTCCATCACTCACTGGACTCCAATACAAATCCATCATCGAACTCATCGCAGAGCCCAGATCAGCCCACAGAGGGCAGTATTGACCTTGCAGTTCAGCCTCCGGCGGGCTTCCGATTCCGTCCTGCCACAAGATGGCGGTGTCGTAGACGAAGGTGAGCTTGAGCTCCGACTGCAGGTCGAAGTGCTGCCAGCCGCCCACGGCCACGGGGGAGTGAAACACGTAGGACACATACAGGGGGACCCGCAGAGTCACGTAGGACTGGACCAGGTTCAGCACCTGCAGACAGAAAGAGACAGAGACACAAGGTCAGGATCATCTGAAACTGTTCCTGGAACAGGCTTGAGCAGAGCACACCACAGAGGAGGGGAAACATTACAAGCCACAATGGACGCTTGCAAAATGGCTACTATATACGTACTCAAAAGCACTACACATTGGAAAATTAACAGCTAGGACTGTACATGGACAGCTAGAGCGCGCGTGCGTGTCTCTGAAGCACCTGCCCATCTGTTCCCACAGACCCTCCGCAGGTTGCCAGAAGCTCTGACATGTCGTAGTAGCTGTTGAACTCCCAGAGACAAGCCTCCAGATTGAGATTCCTGTAGAACCTCAGGCTGTTGGTGGACCTCATCGCCGCACTGTACTGGTAGGGCGACGTCTCGCCAATGATCTCTGGGTTCTTGGTGGCGTCCGTGATGAACCCGTGGCCCGTCTGGATTTCATTGAAGTCCAGCAGGTTGGAACAGCGGTGGTTGCCCACGCGCGTGCCGTCCGGAGACAGGGTTAGCTCGAAATTGGACAAGGGGCGAGTTGAGATAACGGGTAACATGCCTGAGGTAAAAAAAGACAATGGGTTCCCATTATAATTATTCAGAACAATCTTGAATCGTGAAACTCGAATCTCTAGTTGATGCATTTTTAATCAGCTCTTTCCAACCTGGCGCTCGTTTCAGCCATTTTAAAAGATCTGGCGGCGTGACGGTAAGCAAAATGAACAAATGTACGAAGATGCACGACCTAACTGCTGTCAATAGATTGGAATAAGAACCGTCGTCTTCATGACTTAAAGACTTAAATGCTAACGTAGCCACAGGCCTGGCCGTTACTCACCGTCCATGTGTGGCATGTTGACCGTGAGCTTGATGAGATTGGGGAAGTCGGGGTCGTCGGGGCCGGTGTAGCGTATCTTAGCCGAGAAAGGCTCCGCTCCCACCGTGCCAGGAATCCGAGGCTGACACAGACCTGCGCGGACAGACATGCCGTCAAACACCGGAGAATTCCTCATCGGCCGAATGGGACACAAAAAGAGCCCCTCCGAACGACCCCCCCATGCGCCCCCCCCCCCCCGAGCGACGTGGCCTCCCTCACTCACCCTCTTCCTTGCTGACCACCGCGATGGGGCTGGACAGCTCCAGACCGGCGTCCCCGTTGGAGTTGAACGCCCGGGCGGCACACTGGACTCTGGACCCGGCCTGGAAGTAGATGGAGTCCAGGGAGATGGACTTGGTGTTGGTGAAGAAGGTGTTTGTGTCCACCTCCCTCATGGGTGAGGTGACCCCGTCTGGCCCACTGGGGGCGCTCACCAGCCAGCGGTACTGGGTCAGGGTGTCGTTGATGTGCTCCGCCGTGCAAATGGAGCCAGTCTTGTCAAAGTCGTGATACTTGGGGTTGCAGGCCTGCGGGTCGGGAAGTCTGGGTTAATATGGCGTCTGTGGATTCGTTTTAACAGACGATCGATGTCCTATTGTCTTATTGTTTATATTATAACATGTTATTGGCCAATGAAGGTGAAGCCAGTATATATCTAATAGGAGCAGCAATGCAAAATATTGGACCTGCTCCTCTGTGACATTTACCAAGTGATTCTTGAGCAACATGACATCAAAATGAGATCTTCGGTTTAACACGCGTTCCCAATCAGAGCCGGACGTCAGCTTGTCTCACACCATCGTTCGTGAGAAAAGCGAACGCAAACCAACACTGCAGCCTGACAAGGTGGTCTGAAGTCATATTTTCCATGCCCGCCACCGCCACCTACCGTCACGCAGACTATGGGGTAGCCATTTGATGGGTGGGGGTGGTCTTTGGCGCGGGCCGTGTCGTCGTACATTAGCAGCGACACCACCGTCGGCACGGCAGGGAAGGTGACGTCGGCCACGCTGTCCATTTCCTCGATGTACACTATGGCCTTGTTCATCTGGTTTACGGACAGAGGACCGGGGAGAGGACAGGGGAGAGGACGGGGGAGCGGGGGATGGATGGGGGAGTAGGAATTTGGTGATTAAATACAGACTACAATAAAATCAATACATTTGACACTGGTTTCCTCACGATACAGTTTAAAACGGTATATTTGCCGCATCAGTGGAGGAAAATGGACCTGAAGTGAGTTTTTATTTCTGGCATTCATGGCGTCAGGTCTGTGGCATTCCTACAGTACTCTACGGAGTGAGAATGACACCCAAATCTGTTTTCAGATCAGTCTGACTCTGCTGCGTGCTTGGGGACATTCCCATAGCACACACCCGCTAGGAAAAGTCATTTTATCGCAGCCACCGGTACTTGTCTGTTGACAGGGACAGCTGCTGCACGCCTATTTAAACATGGCTGGAACGTGTGTGTTCACGCGTGTGTGCGTGCGCGATCCCCTCAGAGCATAATGTTGTGTGTGCTGTTGTGCGTGAGCATGTGGCATGTGTGTGTGTGTGTGTCTGACCTGTATCTCAGCGACCATGTACTCGTCAGGCTTCATGTGGATGGTGAAGGCCTCTCTCATCTCTCTCTGGCCATCATACAGAATCACCACTTCCACAAAATGCTCCGACTCCCCCTCTTTGAACTCCACATCTACAAGACGCGTCCCCACACACGCCCACACACACACGCACACCCACACACACGCACGCAAGCACGCACACCCACACACACACACACACACACGCCCGCACACACACACACACACATAGTTAATTCATCTCAATATACTTTCTAGACTGTTGTGTTTTGGTCAGATCTGTCCTGTGGAGGTCAAATCCCGGTCCTGGTTAGCGACACTCACCCTCCGACAGGGGGTTGTAGTCCTCCCCGGAGGTGGCCGACCCGTCCTTGGTGTGGACCCGGACCAGAGAGACCTTGGAGGTGTCCCCCGTTCTCAGGACTGGGATCTTCAGAACCACCGTCTCCGCCGGCACCTGGGGCTCCCGGACACTGTACTTGATCTCGCTGAAACGGATGACGGGCTCTGAGGAGAAGACATGCTGGTTAGTCCCCGGGGATGATGGGTGAACCAGCATCGTCCGGTGAACGCTGAGTAATCACCGGACGAACAGAACATTCATTAAATGACTGTTGGCGTTTCTGTAACATATCTAGAACTGTTATACTGTGTTGATAAATCCTGATGTTCCTTACTGTCTTTTTCATCAGTTATGGTGACCACTGCCTCCTTCTGCTCCCCGACGGAGGCACCAAAGGGCGACTTGCTCTTGGGGTTCCCCAGCACCAGGCGGAACTCCTCCTCCTCCTCGTACTGGTTGTCATCCACCAGATTGACCACACACTCCTTCTCACTCTCCCCTGGGAAGGGACAGGACAGCACCAGGAGGGGAGGCGGAGTTAACATACGGGGAAAAAACGATGGTTTGTGGGGACAGGGTCATCGGATAAGAAGACGCGGTGGTGGAGAAAGAGGAACTAGAGTGGTGTGAGGACAGGAATCACCTGGGAGGAAGGTGACGAGGGACCCGTCTGTGTTGGGCCTCTCGTCGTAGTCCATCATGACCTGGGCGGAGCCCTGGCGGGTGTAGCAGCGCACCGTGGACCTGTGACGGATGTCTCCGCTGCGGTACACTATGGCCTTCACCTCCCCCTCGGCCTCATCCACCTTGTAGGCGCCGTCCTTGAACTGCACCTTGGGTACTGGAACGGAGTGGGTTAAGAGTCAGTCTCTGAAGAGATCTGAATACTAACCAATCCTGTAGATTTGAGACAACACAGCTAACACGGCGTATGCCAGGGATATCCAACCTACAGTCAGTGACGGTGTCATTGATAGTGATGGTGGTCTTGCTGGGCTCTCCCAGCACAGCGTTCATGGGCATTCTCAACACCAGGTCAAAGGTCTCCAGCCCCTCCAGCTCTGGCTGGCCCAGGTCATCTAGGATGGTCACCCTGAACGTCTGCATGGTCACCCCAGGGGCAAAGTCCAGGTTACGGCTGATTCCCACGTAGTCTAGTCCAGCTGAGGAGGAGAGTCAGTGTGGCATGTTGGAATGCGGTCTTTTTTCTAACTAAAGCAGACAATGGTAAAATATGAAGCCATTTTGTGATCTCTCGTCGTACATTTTGCTGCATTAGTCCTTCACCCTTTGTTGTATTTTATATGGTTACACTTTCTATTTATTCTAAATGTGTATCACTTGTATCTTGATTATGCATTTACACAGAATTGACTTTTTTACAACTTTTTCTTATGATCCTGTAAAATACTTTGAACACAGCAGAAAGAGACGACTGATTTTGATCAAATGACAACAAGAGTGGCGAAGTTGGCTCTCCTTACCTTCAGCGGACACAGGGTCGCTCTTCCGGGAGCGAACGGTCACAGTGGCGGTCTTGGAGAGATCCGTGCCTGTCCTCCAAACCCTCACCTCTACGTAGCCTGAGCTCTCGTCCACCACGTACTCCAGCTCTCCGAAGTACAGAGAGGGCTCTTTGGGATAGAGAGAGAGAAAGAGAGCTGAAAAGGATATCTCAGGTAACTCCTTTGTGAGGGACATTAACGAGAGCGGGAGACACAAAAACGGGGTTCGGTTAAAGATGTCCGTTGTGAAGATCCTTGAGGGTGAAAATACGCATTCCTGAGATTTGAACTCTGCACGTCAAACATAGTTCATAAGGCTGAGCGAATCACTCCCCCCTCTGTCTCTCTCTTCCCTCTGCCCCGTGAAGAGAGCTGTCATCCCCCATCCCCGGCCAGACAGTCTCGTCTGAAGTCAGTGACCGAGGTCTACAGTACACGCCCGAGCAGCCAGGTAAAAAATACAAGGGGGGAGTGCTGTCTCCCTCAGGTGATGACAGCAGTCCTGATAAGAGGGATGAGATGGGGGATGAAGTACAGAGGCCGGATGTCTTCATCCGACTCCCTGGAGACGTAGATTGGACCGGAGGTGAAGAACGTACATGCACCCATTTCAATATACACCTGATGGTTATAGTCTAAACTGGTTCACTGGTCTAATAGCAGCTCAGACAATCTGTCGTCATATTTGTTGGGTTATGTGAGACAGATATTATACATGCTTGTTTAATCTAAAACTAGAAAAAACAACGTACGAGGTGTGTACACATCTTACTGCATGTTACGCAACCCCACCCACCACAACCCCCTCCTGTCCCAAACGTCATCATATCCAGTTGTCGTGTCAACAACTCCCAACGGATTCGGGAGAGCTGAGTTTTGAGGGGCGCGTCTTCCTCGCTGCTCTTCCAGCCAGAAGGTCAAGGTGACCGAAGTGTGTCAGGGGACGTACCCGCCGCGACCACCTCCCGTAACCCACGTTCCCCACCGCGACCACCTCACGTAACCCACGTTCCTCACCGCGACCACCTCCCGTAACCCACGTTCCCCGCCGCGACCACCTCCCGTAACCCACGTTCCCCACCGCGACCACCTCACGTAACCCACGTTCCTCACCGCGACCACCTCCCGTAACCCACGTTCCCCACCGCGACCGCCTCCCGTAACCTACTAGCGACAGCGGAGAAATCACCGTTCAGGATGCATCGCCCATGGATCCTCTCAGCCACAGTTGTGGCTTTGAAGAGGTCGCCTAGAGGTCATTCTAGACCAGAGCTGAACTCCAGCCATAGAGACCCCATAAGCCATGGACTTTCGACTTACGCTCGATGGCCTTTAATCACAGACACACTGTCTACTAGCGGGGTTAGCTGCCGTGCGGTTAGGAGGGAAGGCGACATAGCGAACCCTAAAAGATCACACCCAGGATAAATAACAATGGGGTCAAAGACTGGCGGGGTTCCAAACCACAAGTTTGTTCAGCCAGAAAGATGGGTTCACACACAGACACAGCCCGGGCTTACAGGAAGCAGCGGTGTCACTAGATTTCAGGACCCACCAAGACGTTTTTGCCACAATGGAGGAGGGAATCCGTACATTGAGGCAACTCCCGTTGTCTTAGCAGACGTCGCCCAGAGTCGAGTCTGGGAATGTACATAGATTACTAAATGAAGTGTTGATTGTACCCCAATTCACGAAGGGGGTGTGTAGACCTGACCTTGAGTGTCAGTTGAACAAGCTGGACAAGCATTCTGAACAGAGAGGGAAAGGAAGGAAAGTCTGGCAGAGAAGGAGAATAGGAACATCTCTGAGAGAAAACAAGAGAGAGATTACTTATTCAGTTTCACTTTAACACTTTAGGCCGATTTCCCAGACGCAGAGTTCTTGATTAGCATGAATTAGCATTCAACATGTTTCTTGTGTAATCAGTGGCCACTTTTTTCACTTTCTTCCTAACCCCAGTTGGGATATATAAATATGATTTTATTTTACAAAAGGAAAATAGGCATCATTATGTCAATCTAACGTCTTAATAACCCACACAAGTACATATGTCTTTAGAGCATTCTTCAAGTTGTAAACAAAAAAATATATGCAGGCTGAATGTCATCTAACCGGAGCCGGAGACAAAACATGTCTGTCATTGAACATTCCTGTCACACAAGTCCCAAGTTACTCTCTGCTTCTCCTGCTTTTTGGCGCCCGTGACACAAAGGGATTCCCTCTGTTTTCTCTCAGCTTCACTGCAGAGAGGAGTTGGGGGAGTGACTCGGAACATAACAGGTTTCAGAAAGCTATTCGCTGTGGTCCCGTGCACTTCGGACTGCAGTAGATCAGTTCTGTCTCCTCCTTCCTCAGGTTGTTTTATGGCTAATGTGTTAGCTGTAAACTGGATAAAGAAAACTGGAGGAGTGTGTGCGTGCGCGCAGGGGCTCACAGCTCTTAACGACCAGGCAAATAGAAAGAGAATGTTTGGTGAGAGGTTGAGACAGATGAGGGCAGTGAAGACAAACCTATCAGGAGAGGTATCTTTGCCACCGTGTGTGGGTCTGTCTCTGGGAATTGGCCGGCTCGATGCATGGACGTCTAATAGCGGACACACTAAAGCCGGTCATCAAAGGGTCAGCGCCGGGCCCGGATGATGTTTGGCACCAGGGATCGTGTGTTATGGTGTGACGGCACCGGCCCAGGCTGGGTACAGGCGCCCGGGGCCCTCACCAACGCCAGCGTAGCTCGCACGCGCCTCTGTGGTGACGAGCCTGGCTCTAAATATAACAGTGTTGCCATGGCAGAGTGTTTCTGATGTTTTTATCTGATCGTCAAAGGTCTTTTTAGATGATGAAGTAAGGCCTAGCCCTGCACGTCCTGCCGCTTCCCTTCCTCTTTGATCAACGTTTTGGCACCATCTCTCACTGTGTTTGCGTTTGATTGTGTGTGTGTGTGTGTGTGTGTGTGTGAGAGTGGTAGGTGCTGTTTAACTCTGCAAGGCACCTTTATCAAGGAAAGGCGTGAGCTAAGAACAAACAAAGAACAATAACATTTTTTAGCTTGCCGCATCTTTCTTTTTTTTCCTCTCTCTTTCTGTCTGTCTTTCCTCTTTACCTCAGTGCTTCCTGTGTGGCAGCACTAGGTCAGATACCTTTTTATTTTATTCTGATTTAACATGAGAGAGCAAATGAATGCTATTGATAAGTACATGCTGGTATTATCCACATGTACTTGCTCTGTAATCTGATGAAGTGTTTCTGTCATTGATATTAGTTGATTGCCGGGGATCAAATGATAATTAATCCAACCTTGATGAATCGGTTTAAGTTGCTATGCCGACGCAACTGTATACTTACATGAAAAACAGTCAGGCACTGTTGAGACACAAAAAGATACACAGGCACAAAGACACACACAGACACAAAGACACACACAGACACACGCCTCCCCCCGTAGCTGGCAACCAGGCTCATCAAAGTGACACGGTGAGACAGACACAAAAAAACATACAAACACAAAGCCACACACAAACACAAAGATACACTCAGACACAAATACGCGCACAGACACAAATACGCGCACAGACACAAAGACACACACAGACACCAGGCTCCCCCCGTAGCTGGCAACCAGGCTCATCAAAGTGTCTGAGGTGCCAGTTAAGCCCTCATAACAAACAGAGAGGGAATTGTATGGCAAGGAGTGGCCCGTAGCGAGCCCTGGGAAGCCTCAGAGAAAAGCTCAAAAGAACTGCTTTGAAACACTTTAATGAGTGTATCTTATGTCTACAGTCATTGTCCGCACTCTACCCGATACTCACCGAACACCTGAGACTCTCGGAGATAGGAAGTAAATATGTTACTGGTGGTCTTTCCTATTTAGTAAATACAGCAAATGATAAGGATGCATTGAGATTCATATAAGTCACTTTGAACTAGTGGGTTGAACCAGGTAACTGAGGGTTCCACGTTTTAACTACACTTTGGAGAGACCCTTTATTGAACAACTGACTACAACGGCGTAGTTTTACAGTGTTTTATCGTCGGGGAGGGGGGTCAGGGTCAATGGATACCAGGACTTTTTTCCAGGTCACATTGACCTGTCTGTAATATTGGGGGGCTCAGGATCCCTCCCGCCCCCCCAATAATGCTACACCCCCTGACTGACCATATCCGGTGGCCACCGAACCGAAACACCGCCCGCTTACCGTCGTCGCTGTCGGCCAGGATGGTGACCTTGGCGCTGGGGAAGGCGGCCCCCACCTGGCCCCCCATGGGCATGCTGAGGGTCACGTTGAAAGACTCTTCGCCCTCGTACAGTGAGTCGTCGATGATGATGACGCGACAGGGCTTCTCGCGCTCGTCCTTGTCGAAGCGCAGCACGCTGGTGTGGTCTTCGGGGCGCGTGATGTAGTCGCTGTAGGAGAGGACCGTGCTGGGGATGGTGCCCGTTGCAGTGGCTGATGGGAGGTGGGGGGGATTAAACCAATGGGTCGAGAGTTTAGTAACAGATTTTGCCTTTATAAACGAAAACCCATTCGATCTTGCGTATTTCACCGTCTTTGACCGGGCTCACCTTGCTGGGTGTAGCAGATGACCATGAGTTCCTGGCTGAGGTCTCCAGAGCGACGAACGGGCACCAGCAGCTCTCCAATGTCCTCCTCTATCTTATACTCCGCCTGGGGTATGAACACCGTGGACTCTGGAGAGGACAGAGGGGATAACACCAGAGGATTGGCCACAGCGATTGTGTCGCCCAAGTCGCACAAGGCCTCCTCGCAGTGACATTCTAGGCCTGGTTTAAGAGGCTAGTGTCACCCTGACCGAGGAGAGTCATGTCTTTTAATAGTCTGATATTGTCTTTACCGTGGCGGCTGCATGCATAGCGGTTTAGAGCGTATGACCACTGACTGAAAGGTTGCTAGATCAAATCCCTGCGTTGGCACAGTGAACAATGGTTCTGTCCCTTTCAGTGCACTGGTGGTATGCTCTGGGATAAACTACGAAGCGGTAAACGTTAAGCACCTCGAGAATATGCCAACTTATCTGGTAAAACGGGTTTAAAAGCTTAATTCAAAACCAATTAAAGGCGCAAAAACATGTTATTTTCCCTTGGAATAATTCTGTATGACCTTAGACTGATTTGTTGCTTTTTTAAATTCACCACAGAATATGACATATATTCTTACCATCACCGGGGTCCACAATCTCCACGGTAGCTATATCCGGGAACTCTAAGACAGCCATGACGGGCTCTGACAGCTGGATCTGAAAGGTCTCGCTGGACTCAAATTCCTGGTCCGTTAAGATCTTCACCCTCCAGGTGGCCACAGTCTGGCCCGGGTTGAACTGGACCTGCTTCTGGGCCTTGCCTCTGAAGTCCTTGTCCTTCTCCGCAGTGCCATCCTTGGTTGCGATGCCTGTTAGGAGAAGCCACGAGTTACCCAGTCGCTGTTGTAATTAACTCAATTAATTATAAGCAAAATATATTGGACAGTCTTAAGAAGCTCTGTTAGATGTGTGTGGCTCTTGCAATGCCAGGGTTGTAGGTTCGATTCCCAGGGGCCAGTACGAGAACAAAATGCACGCATCTGCTCTTTGACCAAAATGTAAAAGTAAAGTGAGCTGAGGTACGGTACATTTAACTGAACCGAACTAACAGAGAATTTCACTGTATATCTTTGTATGGTAGCAACTGCACTCTTCAGTAACATCTGTACAAGAAGCCTGACAGTATCCAATGAATCAGACACCGCCAATAGCCTGGTTAACGCTCAATGTCAAGTCATTGGCAGGATTGTCTTGGTTCCCATTGGACTCAACCACTGTAAATATAGGCGGTTACCCAACAAAAGCCTTCATGTTGGACACAGCCAATCAAATAGGCACGTTGACATTACCTTGTGACCTCTACGAGGGAGGGCCACCAATGCCCCCAATCAAACACCGTTTGACACCAGCGTTATAGGATATGGCTATTCAGTTAAACTGAGGTGTGGAGTGACAGGATTCGACTCATTTTGGTACGGGAACGTTTGGACATTGAGATAGAGGGCTGACATGCACCCGGGACACACTGATAACAAGGGATTTGTCTTATTTTGTATCGCTACGTTGACATTTTCCCAAACAGCAGGGCAATAACAGATACACACAATCCACAAAAAGGCAGTTTTAAGACCCAATCAGTCATTTTAATAGGCAACGCTCGGACGTCCCGTCTCAATTCTGACATTTTTCGTTTCCAAAGACACCCTAGTTTTATGTTGATGGACGGTGATGGAGGATGGAAAAGCGATATGAAAAATGTACAGACTCGCTGGGATGAAAGGACCTTTCAGATAGATGCCCTTTTTCCTGGATTAAAAAAACAGCGACAAAGAATGAGAAAAAGTTAGTCGATCTGACTATCACTTGGAACGAGGAAGCAATGAAGTCCAACAGGAAGTCCAATAGTCCTGTGGTCAATAATGTTCTAGAGTTCCAGTACCACAGACAGGAACCAAATGAAAAACCATATGTTGAAGGTACCTATATGTGTGAAATACATAAAGAACACATTCTCACAATTGCTTGTGTCTGTTTAAATCCAGCTGCAGTAGATGTGTGTAGATACTTACTGACGAACGACGTCTCTCCCAGGTATCCCCTCCGTCTGAGTGTCACCTCCAGGAACTTGGCGTCCTCGTCCACCTGATAGTGCTCCTTCTCCAGGGAGATCCACGACCAGTTGAGACGGAATGGTTGCGGCTTCAGCTTGTTTCCGCCTGGAGAAGAAAAACAATGGCATTTTCAATCCACGTGAAATCCAAATTGGAAACTGGTGACTTGACAAATGGGGGCAAACCACAGGGAAACCATCCATTGTGCGAAATTCTGAGGCACCAATTGGGTGGCTCAGTTGACATCCGTTTTCGTAAACTGGCTGAGCCTCGTGACAAAAGACTCAGTCATTTCAAATCAGGACGGGTAACCTAATAACTTAATGCGAGGGCTTCCCTCCAAATCTCCCATCAAGAGACCCTTGAGCGAAGACTTGTGTCCAATTTCCTCCCTGTCCCGTGCCCCCACCCCCTTCCCCGTTACCCCCACACGTCTCTCAGTCAGTAGAGACTCTCGCCTCACCCAGATACTTGTGTCATGCCTCCGGCTTCCTGGGCACATTTGATTGCCGCTGGCCAGACTCCCAGCTCCTTACCATGGCTCTGTAGGCCAGACACGGGGAGCTGGCCAGACGGGACATGGAGAGCTGTAGTCAATGGGTCACATGCTGACAGTGGCTCAGTAAGTTAAGTGGCGTGATGCTTAAGGAAATCCCCGAAGCACCGGACCCGCTGTAATGCTTTTGTGTCCATTTTTGGGGCAATGAGACATGTTTACGTTACAGAAGCAAAAACCAAACCAAAACCGTAATGGACAAGTGAATTTTACCGGTACTGAACGATAAATAAACATTAAAAACACAAACGCTTCAAAGGATCAAGAATGTCAACACTGACCATAATATGCCTTGGTAAAGGGGTGACAGTATTAGTAACGGGAATGAAAGTGAGGAGCAGAGTGAAGCTCCACTAGCCCCGGAGACTCACAGACATAGCCAGCCCATGCTGTTTACCCATAATGCACCAGCAAGCCCCTCAGAGGGACTTCATGTCTACAGGCTTAAAATAACCTCTCCTTTCCCTCCTTGGTTTTAAACCAGGGCACAGTGGACGTAGTCAAGGTAACCAACACATTTTTGGCGGGAAAATACATCCTAATTTCTTTTGACAGTGCTGCGAGTCTGCGACCCAAGCCGAAGGATACCGCCCACTTGATATCAGAGCTTTGCACCTGGACGGGAGCCTGTAAAAACGTAGACTTAAAGCGATTAACACTTCATGTCTAGGTCATTTTCCCTGCTTGAATTGTATCTCCCTTATTAGGCCCTACAAGGAGAACAGGAGCTGTGAAACACAAACAGGGCACTCAACCAGAGCCGGGATTAAATGCTATTAGACATCACGTCAAACAGGTTGTCTGTGCTTCATTACTCTCCCCTGATGCAATGGGACCAATGGAAAAGCCCTTAGCTGACAATCTGAAAAGTCAAATTGCTAAAATAATTCCAATGTAACAGTATTTTAACTAACGTCTGAAACTTGCGGTAACCAGCCACTGATCACAGTAGGGTACACATGCCCTCCTTCACACCTTCACATCCTTCAAAGGACAGTCAACCCACTGCTTAGTACTCACCCTTGACTTTGGGCTTGTTTGGACAGATAGACTTTCTCACCAAACTAACAACATTGCAAATGTTTAAATCCTGTTTTTATATAACTTCCGCCAAACTTGCTAAACTCTCTGGATTATCCTGCCTTTGACAGGTCCAGGGATGATCTGTAACCTTGTGTCACTGGCCATAACTCAGCGAGTTAGAAATGTGGTGCTGGTTGGTTTTGCACCACTGGTCATAGTGACCAAAAGGCCTTATTAACCTGATGTTGACCTGACCGATGTGTCTAAAGCTGCCATGGAAGCACCAGGTTAATGTCATGAAAAGGCCCTTTGATATTAACCATGTTCTTCCTGTAGTGTTGTATCTTGGTGGTTGTGGGCGTGTTCACTGTGGTTGTGGTGTCGTGTTCATGGTGTTTGGGGTTGTGTTCATGGTGTTTGTGGGTGTGTTAATGGTGTTTGTAGGCATGTTCATGGTGGATGTACAGTTAGTAGCTGCCTAAGCACAGAGCTCCTTTACATTGGTACATACTGCGCTGGAAAAAATGTAGAGACCACTGCACCTTTTTCGGTCCTTTCCAAAAAAGCGTTCAATTTGCAGTAGTCTTTGTTCCTCACTCTTTGCTTTCCAACTTTTTGGAAAAGAAAGAAAAAGGTGCAGTGGTCTATACATTTTTTCCTGAGCTGTATTAATTTGAAGTGTTTGTAAATAATTTTCATATATACTGTATTTTATACATATACTGTATATGATGTGTTTTTTGACAAATTTGCAGATTGACTGACAGGTTAACTCGGTTTTCTCACCTTTTTATAGCTAGCTTGCTAAGGTTTCCTTTGTTTAATAGATCTAATAAACACTACCAGCATTTTGTTTCACTTGGCTGAGATCTTTGGAGAACACAGCATTCAAACAAGTGATTAACTTGTAATTATATATTGCTTGTTAATTCTTTTGCTGTGGAAACACATTTAAATTATATGGGACGTACTACAGTTGAATAGAAGTTGAATATATGATTGTTATTATCGTACCCTTCTATTTCTATGGCTGTATGCATCAGAGGTAAGTATTAGATAGGTAGGCTGAGAAAAGACAGTGTGAAATTAACCCCTCATCTTCAGCTAACAGTGAAGAGCTAGTGCTAGCCTTGTATACATGGTGGCTTGTAGCAGAAGTAAAAATGTTTCTAGAAGTTCAAGTAAAGAAATATGATATTCCCACTTGATGTTTCTCTGGCAACGTTCAACTCCAGTTCCTTGGTTGTGAAGTGGATCGAGTCAAGAAGAAAATAACTGCTTTTAACCCAATAAGAATAAAGTAGGAAGGGGACTTGAGAGAAAAGGCTAAGATAACAAACACACCTCCAATGAAGGACCAGGGAGCATCTGCTTGCTCTTACAATGAACCTGCATCAGGGTGGTTTTGCCTGGCGGATGGAGAAAGGCGCTGAGGGCTTTCTGCTATGTGACTGGAGAATGAAAATACTGAAATGTGAAAAGGGGCCACTTCCTGAAACCCCCATGTGAACAAGGCAGGCCGGGCCAGCACCGAGACACAACAGGGCCATGTACCGCAGACATCTGTCAAGCCTGGTTAGCAATGATGGTAGACTAAACCGACACAAACACGTGGATTGTCCAGAACGTTCGTTAAATTAAATCCTTTTTAATTGCCTTCAGCAATCAGGATGTATTTCACAGTCTCTGTTAATTTCCCGCACGCACGCACACGCGCGCACACACACACACACACACACACACACACACACACACACACACACACACACACACACACACACACACACACACACACACACACACACACACACACACACACACACACACACACACACACACACACACACACACACACACACCCCTCAGATGTTACAGTAGGAGCCAAGAAGTCCCAGTTTGTCACAGGAACCCATAGCATCCATCAGCAGGTGATCTTGTCCATGCTCATATTTCTGACAGCTACAGCTAAAAATACAGGAAGCATTCATCATGTTTGTCTCTGGCTGTCCACCGTTCTTAAGAAGCTTGCATAGCCTACAGTAAGTGACCAATTGATATACAATATGAGCAAACTAATGTCAAAACAGGATTATTTAACCAGGTAACAAGTTGAAATAAAATTCCCATTTGCAATGGCGACCTGGCCAAGATAAATCATAAAATGTGTTGGACAACATAGGTTCGTTGTATACATAAAATATAATCATACAAAATACGATAGAGTCTACATATAACACAGATCGAATAAAGAGTCAATATACAGTTTGTGCAAGGTGATGTCAAAGTGGTATGACAAAATACAGATACAATAAAGAGTGTATATATAAATACTGAATGTAGTAAGAACCTAAACAAATGAAAGGTAAATCAATTGGTACGCAAAGATTGTATAGCAGTAACGGTAGAAGGAATAACATTTCAGTATATTCTGACCGGCTCTGTACCTAGCTTATTCCAGATTCAGCTCTGACACGGCCACCCTCATGGAATGAGGTTTTGATTTAGGGGGATCTTTTGAGTGAGGAACAGAAGCGTTAAATTTGCAGTGGTCTCTTCATTTTAACCTTCTGTTCCTCACTCAAAACCTTCATTTCCAACTTTTTTGGAAAGGGAAGAAAAAGTGCAGAGGTCTCTTAATTGTTTCCAGTGCTGTAGTTGTGTGACCAGTGACGTTTTCAGTAGGGCTAATTATTGACGACCATGCGTGGGTTTGTGTGAGGATGTGTGGGCAGCAGGTGCTGGGGCTCTTTGACTCCTCTACCAATGATAAGCTGAGTACAATTAGTACAATAAAGTAGAATTAGAAAATGCCTCTCTCTTATTACCTTTATCTCTCTGCCTTTTTCTGTCTCTCTGTCACCCACTGCCTCACTTTACTCCGTCTCTATCCGTCTCATTCCCTCTCTCTCGCTCTCTTCTCGGAGAACTCATGCCAGAACTCCAGATTGCCGGAAGGAGCTGAGAGTGACAGCTGTAGCCTCCCACCACGTGACCCCTCCCCATGTCGGCTTTGTTCCGCCGAGGCTGAACAACGGAGGGGGGGACAGCAGGCACAGTCTGGGTGGGCTACTGACTGACCCACTGTCCTGGCAACCCCCCCGTGCTGGGGCTGAATAAAAAAATCTAAAAATCAACCGAGCGATAGCTTCTCAGTGCCTGTATAACGAATGATAAATAGCATGATCAGTGCTCTGTGTTGCTTACTATTTCATTGGTATTAATGAGCGCAATTACATAGACCGAGTAAAGAAGATTAGGTTATTGCCCCATTCCTACTGAGTCCGACCTCTGCTGAGACCTTCACTGGGTTACAGGAATAGATCAAAATGGCCGATTCTGACATCTCTAACTGATTCACAGACTGATTTACTAGAATCTTTACAACTAACATTAAGACTGGATATCAACCATGCCACTTTACGTCAAGCTCAGATTTCATTTGCACTTCAGACTGACAGTAATAATAATTCTTCTTTCCGCGAGCTCAAATGTTTTATAGAACATTTTGGAACGCCCCTGTTTTCAGGCCCTTAATAAATTATCCCATTGCTTGATTTATTCATTCTATTTTGAATGCTTAGAAAGAGCAGTAAGCCTGGCAAGTACATCACAGATGCAGCTAACTGGTCCTTGCACATTTTTCATGTTTTCAATCTTGAGCGGAGAAGACGTTTCCAGGTATGGGTCTCCTTGAGGTGCACGCCAGACATCTTTAGATATCTCATGATTAGCTGGCATGTTACTGACCAGGCTTCAACAACATGTAACTTTAGTGGCTAACAGACCGAGTTCATCTTCTACTGTCATTTTAATGACCTGTCAAGGGATTTGCCAAGATTCTTAAGATGGTCTCCTGTGAGAACCGACAACCGAGGATTTAATGAAGACGTCAATTGGGTTCATTCCGATTCCAAACATGTCTGTTTGTAATGGATCTCGTGATTGAACATGTTCACAGGTCTTTACGCTGCAGACAGAAACCCAGAGTGAGTCAACTCTTTCCATACAAGGAGATTAAGTCCAGGAAAACCAGCCAAGGTACATTTGTACCTATGGCAGTGACGGGTTGATGTCTTATGTTGGGGGGCTACGCTATCATGATCAACCTTGAATTGCACTACTAAACTATGTTCCCGCTTTTTTCAGGACACTATGCATACTGTTGGTCTCGTGAGAGGAAACTTCCGGCAATGGTTACGGGGACAGTCAAATGGGAGGTGCAAGATGTGTGTTGAGCTGAGGAAAACCGCAGTTTTCCATGGTGGATATAGCCACACCACAAACGGCGGCGCCCAGCCAAGAGACGCCCTGAAACACCGTCGAAGTGGCTGTGTTCAGAGTTCAGAAACGATGTCTTCTGTGTGGGGCTCGGCAGGTAAAATTGGCGTTCAGAAATGTGAACATCCTTAACATCCTTGAACGCATCTAACAGGTCAAAGCCAAGGCAGTCAGTAACACATCCACAAAGTAACCAGAAGGCCCAGAGAAAACACCCCGAGCGTCCTTCCATCACACATTCTTCATCCAGTCAACTGGTCCTATTCACACCGCTACCGTACACAGCCATACTTAGATGCACTCTGGGATGGCTCTCGGGGGAGGGAGGTGTATATCATCAGGAGGTCGGGAAGAGGTCTTGACAGCCAAGAAACATGACGCAAGGGAGAGCAACAGACAGCGACGCGCGTCTAAGTATAAACCCACTGAGTGACAAGAATGGGGACTGCGATTATTACATTTCCTCATTAATCATTCTTTATTTTGGGACACACTGCACTCTCTGCTATGCACTCAATTTGAATCATATATTTTTTGTAATTTTAGCGGCCTTTATTCTGGAATGGATTCTGGAATGGATTCTAGAATGGATTCTGGAATTGAGGTGCCAGGCATAACCAGTAGATCCTATTAGCCATCGCTGTATACTGTAAACTGAGTTGTGGACCACTGATTCCATTTACCTGGTCTGGGATCAGCAAGGCATCAGGCCTCACTTCACAAGGTAGACTGGTGTCTGGTGTCTCGGAGACAGCGACGCTACATGTCTGTGGCAATGGGCCAAGAGGAGAATTAAGAACACAGACTGAGAGTACAGGAAAGAGAGGATCAATATGAGACAGAATCAAACGAGAGAGAGAGAGAGAGAGAGAGAGAGAGAGTGAGAGGGAGGGAGGGCATGACAGAGAAAACAGGGTGGAGACAGACGAAAGAGCATCTCCGTTTTGACTCCTTGGGAGAACCAGCAGACTGGTTTACCATGTTGAGAGCAGATCAGAATAACCAGCAGGTGCCATAAATCCTAACCCCAACACTCCCCACATCACAGAGGGGAAGAGAGAGAGACAGAGAGAGAGGAAGAAGGCGTGAGGCATTCACTGGCACCAGGAGACGGTAAATCGTTGTCTGTCTGTTGACGTGGGTGACGGGTCGGAGCTGAAAACACACTTAGGAAATGGCTGCGCCTGCTTTGTGAGAACGGCAGTGACCCAGCTGAGCACCATTCACTATCACACAGGACCAATGGGAAGGGCTGCTCCTTAGCCCGGAGAGACCCACTTCACCACGGGTGATAGACTGGGCTCAGTCGTGCTCTCCCACTCTATCACGCTCAAAAACAAGCCTTTCCCCCCGAGAACTTTGGGAGCCTGGAGGGTTATGGGTGTTGTCTGAGCATTTGGCTGTATTTCTGGGGTAGGGAGTTGGGTTTGCCGGAGAGTATGAGAGAGGTTACTGCCTATCCTGCAGTTTTTTGTCTCACACACCTGTCTACTAGGGTTTCCAGTTCAATTCCAGGTCTGTGTGTGTGTGTGTGTGTTTGTGGCAGGAGACGAGAGTCTCGCAAGCAGGAAGCACATTCCTTGTTCACAGGAATGATCGCATTGCAGTGACCTCTGTCATTGGCCAACTGTCACTCCCCATGCAGTGAATGCCTGCAGTGAAAGATGACGCCACCGATAACAAAAACCCAGGATGATTCCGCCCTATTCAAATCAAGGAGACTATTTGGTGAATACAATCAGCTAGCATTACTATAGGATTTAATTAACCGTTACTGTTGCTATGACAACTAAAATGTCACGACCCTGTAAAGGCCATATTAACCTTGGCAAATAGAAGCTGAGCTTGCCTGACAGCTAAGATTCACTACCTACTCCCAAGCCTATCCTTTTCTGCTTTAGACTCCCCATATCAGCTTCCCCCATCTACCTGAAGCCATGAAGAAAAAACTGTATGAAGTCCGGACAAGTCTGTCAGTGATCTGTTGAAAGGTTTCCTCCGGGCCTCAGGCAGGGTGGGCATGGGCCTTAGGGACAACAGTATGTTAGAGCTACACACGTGTGAAAAAAACAACAACGAAAATATGTACACACGCGCACACCACGCAAACAGGTGTGGCCACACACACACACACACACACACACACACAGTTATAAAAACAAGCATTTACTAGCTTAGGCTACGTGTGCAGGGCAGTTCAGGCCACAGGTCTTCTACTGTCGCTGGCTATTACTCATCTGTAGACATTCTGCCTGACAGATAGAAGAGAAATCCCAAGTGACCCACTGGACCTCATTTTGGGATGGAGTGCAGCGGCTAATTATAGTCAGGGTTGTGTCATTAGAATGGTTTATTTTAGATAACATGATAATATGGATAGTGTAAAATACACCTTGTGTTTTATGACAGAATGGCCCGGACTCATGAGGGTATGGCTCCTCCTCAAATCATAAGATAAGGCTTCAATACAAAAAACCTTAGTTAATCATGAGCAAGTCAGACGTCTTCTTATTGCATGACGTTGGTCGCTGTGTAGTGTATGCAACAGCTCTGTTCCCGTTTCTAATATGTGTTTGTATTTTTACTATTGGGACTCCAAAGGGCAAACTGAGGATTTCGACCTGAGACATTCTTCCGGTCATTGGATCTCCCTGAGAGGCCCTCCGCAGAACTTCCCTCTCTAGTCCTGACAAAAAAAGATCCCGTACTGTATATTTCCAGGCTATTGCCGTACAGGACTGGGAAGGAGGCCCAGCTCAAGACACACGACTTCCTGCAGCCACCATTGAATAGAGACACTGGGCAGTCGCACTCTATACTCAGACACACACTTAAACACACCACCCCCAACACTGCCTGATAGACCACACACACACACACACACGCACACACACACGTGTGTCTACATGAGCTGGCGCCGCCCATCCATCTCTTGACCTGACACCTGCTGGGAGTGGGGAATGCTTCCTCCCCCGTCCTCACACCGCCACCGGCAGGGAGACCGACTGTGAAGACGGTGTTGCATGTGAATCTTCTCTTCGGACACTCTTGAACGTTTGTGTGTTTACGCACTGGTCCTGAACAAGCTTAGAACCAGCCTGACTCTCCAGCTCTCCAGCTCCATAGTAGCCTGTCATAGCCCCAGGAACAGATGGGCCCACTGGCCCCTAGAAAGCTTTTCTCGGCCAGCTGTAATGTAGCCAGGGTAGCACGAAGCCAGCAATTCTACACCACTTCACACGTAAAGGTTATGCTAACGCTATTCTGACGCTTCGTTCGCCTTAAATCGTAGCCTCTACATAGCCTCACTACATTCACAGAAAGCAGTGTTTCTCAACCCCACTCCTGGACGTCCCCTGCTCTGCAAGTTTTAGACCTCTCCCTTCCACAAAATACCTGATGAAACTCATGTAGGACTTGATAATGAGCTGATCATTTGAATCAGGTGTGACAGAGCAGAGAGGGATCTAAAACATTAAGCGCAGCGGGGCGTGCCAGAGCAGGGTTGAGAAACACTGATAAAGGTTACACTAATGCTACGCTATTGCTACATCACTACATTCACCTAAAGGTTACACTAATGCTATGCTATTGCTACATCACTACATTCACCTAAAGTTTAGACTAATGCTACACTATGCTCTTCCTACTTAACTACATTCCCTGAAGCTAAGGAAAGAGCATGAAGTTGCATGAAAGACAAATGCTTGCTAACCATTAGACTACCGACCCCCTGAGGAAACATCCTTTCTGTCTCCTTCCATTTTACCAACATAAAGCTATTTATGACAGGTTGTTTCAACATGGCAATAAAACTCTAAAGAGACAACAGACTCATTTTAACTATTATTTTGATTAATTACACACAATTGTAAAATCAATTTAGCACGCTTAGGGTATGAATAGTCCTTGTTCTTTGCTCTTTTTACTGGTCACCTCTGCGGAAACAATTTGACCTATAGATTCTAGAACATCTAACATCTATGTTTTATGTCAGATGAATACAAAAACCACACATCTTTTATGTGCAGATTCACTAACAACAGAATGCTGTGACGACGTGTTCCTACATGCCAGTAAAACACTTGTGGGCCACTCTACCTTTATTTGATCCCCCTCTGTGTGTGTGCGGTGTCAGGGTCATTTCCTACCAGGCCTGACCGCCCGGAACATGTGAACCGTACTCAGACAGAAACAAAGACACGTCAGCCAGATGGAGGAGAGCCAGACGCGCACCTGGTTCAGATGTGCTGCCTGGAATCCTCGACAGAACAGGGGGACGGGCGACACTACAAACAGTCCACCGAGGGGCTAATTGAGGCCCTTGTGTCCCCTTCCTGTTGTAGCCTCAATTACAGACCGACCCACCCAACAGCCCTGAGAAAGAAAGCACTAATATCCATTAAGGGCCTTCTGTCTCGGACAGCGACAGCTATTTATGGCTGTATAGAATTCAGTTTTTTCTTTTGCTGGGTCAGATCTAGTGTCCTCCACCAAAACATGTGGACACTTACAGTAAATAATGTATTATATTTGCATTAAAAAAGACGAACGATTATTTACCCAAACGCTGTGTTTTTCAATAACCACCGCACAACAAAAAAATACCTGGTCGCTTAATACTTTCAGTTACAAGCTAACATCCTGTCCCCTGTCCATTCTCGGTTCCAACAAGAGCGCTAATCACTGGGAGTTAGGATTAACGCGATGATTAATGAGTATACTTGAAGAGGAGATAACATTGGTGAAAACCACCAAGACAAATTTACAAAAAAGGAAGTGAGGGCATGACACCGAAAACCATCCCCTGCCAGTGATCCGGATGATGATGATGATGATATGGCGCTAGCTAGTACCTCAAACCAGCATAATAATAGCCCAAATTTTCCTTACTGTGCATCATGGTGGATTGCATTTCAAAACCTCAGAATGTGTTAAGCATTTACAGCTGATTTTAAAATAGCAAAGCATTCCCCCCACCCCCAACGGTTATATTTAGTTGCTTTGCTTTGCATTCACTTCTCATTTGCTTTATATGTATGTTTATATAATTATCTGTGATGCAGTTTAATGATGTCCATCGTGCTACAGGAGAACCACACCGAAATGATAACTAAAATAAAAATATGAATCACTTAAAAAAACTACAGCCTGGGATGCCCATGTGTTTAGAAATACTGAATTATAACTAGAAACAAAAAGCATACTTTACGGTGTACGGACAAAAGAAAAATATTCTACAGGACTATCACTGTAGAAAGGCACATTTTGTGGATTTTTATGCAATCCAGGTATGGGACGGTAAATATGACATCAGACCAAATGTGAATTTTCAAGGGAATATAAATACACACAGCTACTGAAATATAAAGCCTCCCAAGCAAAGGATCCCATGAGAAGGAAAGAAATGGATCTGGCTGCAACATGTAGAAGACCTTATTGGATGGTGGTGACACGTCAAACAAAAAATAGAAGCACAAAAATAAACAGAAGCACTTCGATAATTTTCTCGCTTTTTCCTAATTATTATTATATCTTGATATAATTATTATTATTTTCATTTTCAGTATGAACCTGTGTCAAGGATCTTTGTTCCACTAACCTAAAAACTAACAAAGCAGGTCAAAAGCATGATCCTTACAAAACCGCTGTTCAAAATCGGTTGCTTCCTCTCTACACACAGATGTTAACTGTTATGCTGTTCTAAATAATCCAGTATTGATTTACATAACAACAGACATATGCTATGATGAATACTTGGAATGTCTTAGAGCCATTGAAGATGGCGAACTCGGTTTCATGGTGTCACTTCAAACACTGAATGACACAGGACAAAAACAACAAGGGGGGAAAAAAACCATTGTTCATGACACAAAAAAGTTCAGAGCTTTTTTGATGCTGGGCATTCCAGCACGTTTGCCCCCTAACACACCCACAGACACCGTTTGGACTTTGTCCCCACTTGACCTCTTCCGCCTCTTTTTTAACCCTCCTTCAACCCTGCCGCCCTCAGTCAGGGTGAGGAGAAACGAGGGGCGTTGAGCTGTCAGTTAGCACCAACTACCTCCAAGTCTTTGTGATGCAAACACTCTGGAGATTGGCAGAGAGCAAAAAGCTTCAATCTCAAAGAACCCCTAAATCTTGAAAATAGGCTATAGCCTTGAGGAATGGTTACCAGCCACATGAGATTAGTCTGCAGTAATCATCACAACAGTGTGAGTAGGCCTGATGTTCAAAGATTATACAGAGAGTCTTACCGTTATCTTCGATGGTGAAGTAGAAGATATCACTTGTAGCATTACTCCCATCAAGCAGAACGTAGCAGATCTTCATTTCGTCTATATCGGCTGACAGCATCAAAGGGTTGAGAGGCAATATCAGTAAGAGAATCTCTACATTCTTTAGAACATCTGAGAGGATTACTCCACTTTTACCTGAGTGTCAGTTACGGCCCGCAGGCGTCACTTTGGATCATGTCAAAAAAGGCCTTTTAATGCTGATTGTCACAAGAGTGTGAATGCTGATATTACTGAAAGTATATAACTTTAATAAGAGCATGGAATTGATCTGTTGTTTTCTTCATGTTGTACTTTTAATATATATATATAAAACAATGCTCTGGAAAAAATGAAGAGACCACTGCACCTTTTTCTTTCGTTCCCAAAAAAGTTTAAAAGGAAAGCTTTGAATGAGGAACAGAAGCATTCAAGTTGCAGTGGTCTCTTTATTTCAACCCTTCTGTTCCTTACTCAAAACCTTTTCAACTTTTTTGGAAAAGAAAGAAGGTGCAGTGATCTCTTAACTTTTTCCTGAGATATATATATATATATGTGCAGTATTAAATTGTAGAATTACCTTGTGTGAATGCTTTGATGCTATCATTGCCCAACTCAATGTTCATGATGAAGCCGTGCAGCGGAGCCTCAACCACAGAGTATTTGAGAACTTTGTGAGGACTGTCTCTATCCTCGGACTTCAGCACCTTGCTGGTGATCAGAAAGCCCAGGTGGCCGGTATGCAGAACCCTCAGGGAGGGAGCTGCCTTGTTGACGACGATCTGAGGGACCCCATTGTCAATAGTGCTGATGTGAATGGTCATCATCTGAGGCTTACGTGTCTCATACACGGTGTCAGGGAAGACGTAGAAGTCGTTGTGCGTGCCATCAGTGACAGTAAACGAGAAACTATCCTCGTTGGTCTCAGTACCATCATGCTTGTAGGTGATGAGGTTCTCGTTCAGGTCCTGCTTGGTAAAGGTATTTATAGGCTGGGTGCCGTTGAACAGCAGCTGGCCATGAACTGGTACCTGGGTGACCACAAAGCGCAGTAGGTTGTCTGGTGTGTCACGGTCCTCCACGGTTAACTCAAACGGCGTGATCAGCTTGTTCTCGCCTTCTCCCAAGAGCAACTTGTGAACAGTCAGGACGGGTTTCTTGTTGTCCACGTCCGTGATGGACACTCTGAAGGTGCGGAAGACAGGGTTGTAGCCATCCGTCACCTCAAACTCAAAGCTGTCCATCTTCATCTCATCGTCAGAGGTGTGGATGTAGTAGATTTTGTTGCCAGCCAGCTGGAGCTGGGTGAAGGTAGAGATAGGTACACCCGGGAGGTCAGTGCATTCGAGGTGGCCTCTGCTAGGGGCTCGTGTGATGCTAAAGCTAAGGAACTCATCCGGACTGTTGATGTCGGTGGTGCTCAGCAGGTCAGTGGTGAGGGTCACTTTGCCACCTTCTCTTAGAGTCACGCCTTTATTGATTACATCAGGGAACACCATATCAATGCTTCCAATGTTGATGTAAAAGTACCGGTCGATAAGGGGATTAATGCCATCAGTAACGTCAAACTTTAACAGGTCGCGAACGCCTTCCTGGCCGGTGTGCACATATTGGATCAGATTTTTGTCAACTTCGTCTTGGGTAAAGTTCATGTTTAGGGTAATGTTGCCCACAACATCTCCAAACTTGGTGATTCGTTGAAGATAGCCTTGAGTTGGGCCATAGCGTATAATGTAGACTAGCTCTTTGTCTTCTGAATCCAGATCTGTAGCCTTCAGAACCCTGTTATTAATTATTTTGGTTTCTCCAATCTCAACCTCTAGCCCGTCATTGATGGCCATCCTTGGTGTCTCATCATCGACAGGAATCACCATAATCAGAATTTCCTTCTCAACTGTGTATTTCCCATCTGTAAGCCTGACTTTAAAGCTGTCCTCTTTGGTCTCTGAATCGTCGTGTTCGTAAACAATATTGGAGGCCTCCTTGATCTGTTCCAAGGTGAACTTCACAACAGGGACTGTGCCAGTTGTAAGCTGTTGCACTATCTTGCCATGCTTGGGGTTCTTTATGATCTCAAACTCCAGATCGTCTCCTGGAATGTCCGCATCTGCTGCATTTAGGATAGGTGTGTCGATAACCAGACTCATGCCTTCCATCACAACAAACTCACGGATGAAGATCTCTGGTTTTTCATCGTTGGCAGGGACAATGACAATGGGAAAGAAATGGCGCTCAGAAAAATTTACGCCATCGGAGCAACGGAAAGTGAACCTGTCCTCCACAGGCTCCACGCCTTTGTGGATGCTCTGGACATAGTAGATATGGCCAAGGAATACATCTTTGAAGCTAAACGCGGTGATGGCGGTGCCCGCTCTGGATTTCTCAGAACCTGGTGCTGGTGAGATATTCTCCACATACCCAGATGTTGGTTGGACAATGATAGTGCACAGGATGTCATCGCTGTCTGTATCCAAGTCTTCTGCCTGAATGTGATCCAGGGTGATAACATTTTTTTCCCCTTCAATCACGACAAACTGCTCACCGACATTGACAATGGGTGGGATGCTGTCGACGGGTAAGATGGTGACGAGCACCCGGACTCCCTGGACCTTATTGCCCCCGACAACCCATTCATCTGACATGTCCGAGATGGTGAGGTTGAAGGAGTCATGCTCTTTGAAGGACCCGATCTCACCACTGGTATGAGCATATACCACCAGGCCATTGATGATATCCTGTTGGGTGAACCTCTCAGAAGGGGCGCCATTCACCAGGATCTCACCAAGCCTAGGGGGCTCCTCAACGATGAAGGTCAGCATCAGGTCGTCAGTGTCTTCGTCGCGGCCCTGTATGACGTTGCTGGTAATTTCCGTTGCTCCATTTTCCAGGACGTCAATGGAGGCTCCAAGGAGGCCAGCAGGGAGCATGATAGTTGGGGTCTCATCATCAACAGGGTTAATGGTGATCTTGATGATGATGGGTACACTGTGGAAGCCGTCGCTGACGTCCAACTTTATGACGTCACTGAGGGATTCTTCTCCACTATGAATATAGGCCAGGCGGCTATTTTCTATGTCCTCAAGGACAAATGTCTCACTGTTTGACATGTCGATTCCTAAATACTGCAAATGCCCATAGCGGGGAACCTGGATCACAGTGAATATAATATTTTCATCTTCTGTGTCCTGGTCGGTGGCATCTAGCTCGTTCTTAGTTATGATGTATGCATTTCTTTCCTGACAAGTGAAACCAGTGTTGGTGATGAAGGGGGGCTTGTTGTCAACGGGCTGTAGGAAAATAGTGAATAGGCCATCAGCTGAATTTCCAGCAGTGTCCTCCACTGTGAATGTGAACTGAAGGACTTTTGGAGTGATGCCCAGTTCCAGGTCCGGGGGTCTATAGGCAACTTTGTGGTGGTTAACCTGGGCCTGTGTGAACTCAATGACCATTTTGTCAGGGCTGTCCGTTAAAGCAATATAACCTAGGACAATGGGGTTGTTCTCATCTGTGTCAGTGGGGGGCTTGGTGATGGTGTACTTCAGATCTCTGTCATCAGAGTCCAGATCGGTGTAACGCAAAAACAACTTCTTGAAATGGGTCAGCTCATACTCTTGCACTGTCATGTGAAGTGTGGTCCCTGGGTAGAGCTCTGGAGGAAGGTCATCCACTGGGTGGATTTTAATGGTGAAAGTATGCTCACCTGACTGGTTGGGTGGGTCATTGTCGTCTCGGACGCGAAACACAAACTGATCCATCACCGTAGTGGTACTGTGAGGCCCGGTGTGGCGATAGAAGAGCTTCCCGTCCAGAATGTCCTGTTGGAACCACTCAGTCACAACCCGTTCAAACATCTCATCTGTCTCACTAAACTTCCAGAGAGAAGGGTCAGTGGGAGGCTCGACTTGTCTGAGGAGAAGCTCCCCCACAGTGGAGTGAGGGGCCTCGAGGAGGAATTTTATAGTAGAGTCCTCTGAGTCTATATCTGTGGCACTCAGAATAAAGGGGGAAATCTGCATGATTTCATTCTTGAAAAGTACTAGGCCAGTGTTTGCATTGATAATAGGGGGTTCGTCATCAGTGGGAGCTATGGTGATAGGGAACAAAAACTCAACCTCATTGCTGCCATCAGTCATTCTGAAAATTATGTTGTCACTGTAGGTGTCGCTGCCATCATGTTGGTACACAACAATGCCACTATCTAAATCGGCAGGTGTGAAGAATTTCCTCCGCGAGCCGAGCACCGTCAGCTCGCCGTGCTTCAAGCCGTCCACCACTGTGATTTTCACATCATCAAGGTTATCTTCATCACTGATCTCTAAGTTCTGAGAGCTGGAGAGAGATCTAGATTGGCCCTCAAACAAAAGCTGACCTGTGTTCTTAGTTGCTACAGGAGCCAAGGTATTCATAGGTTTCACCACAATCATGAAGGCAAAAGTATCGGAGATGGCGCCCTCTGTATCTACAATTTCGAACTCGAGCTGGAAAATTCTTTCTACTTCTGAATCCTCCGATGGAGGCTTATAGGCTATCTTCAAATCTTTTATGTCCCTCTGATAGAATGAGGTTATGGGCAGATTCTGATCATCAGTACTGATTATGTAACCTTGCTGAGGGCCAAGTGGGGAGGTGATGTTAAAGATTAAATCATCTGGATCGGATTCAACGTCCTCTGCGGCCAACATGTCATTTGTGACAGCTGTCATCACAAACTGATCAATCTCCATCATCATCATAGCAACAAAACTAGGTTTAGGAGGTGTGTTTTCTGTGCCCTCTTTGATTCTAACCATAATCTGGAAATGCTCCTGCATGATGACGTTTCCCTCATTATCCTGCATCTCCACCAACATGGGGATATAATCTCTGTTTGGGGAGTTGGTGGTGGATGTGTGCTTGTAGCGAATGCCTTGTTTAAGAAACTCATCACAGTCCATCATCTGGCCATTGGTGAAATTGTTCAAAAGGGTGCCATACCTGGGGAGACCGCCGGCGCCGACCAGTGTCGCGACCTTGCACTGAGTGACGCCGTCTTCAAAGGAAAATTCCAGGCCCTTTTTGTCGATGGGGTTGCTGTTGCCATTGAGCTTGTCCACAGCCAGGGGCATGTTCCTTGTGAGGATCTCCAGCTGCTGGAAGACCACCTCCACCTCCAACATGAAGGGGATAACCACAGTGTGGGTCTGAGAGTCGTAGCGCAGCTGCAACTTTACCCTGTCTTTACTGGGGCTACGGGAACCAAAATGAGTATATTTCACCTCCTCGCTACCAAATGAACAGGAGAACTTCTTAGGGCTGAGCATTCCAGGCTTCTGGGCCAATGGGTCATTCTCTAGGACTGTGATGGAGCAGCGATCTCCAGGCTGCACCTCGGTAACCAGGTCATTGACAGGGTCCAGGTAAACTGACCTTCCAAAGGGAACACGGAGGCCATTATTGGCCACAATGATGCTGTCAGCATTAGGTCCTTGTCGTTGACGATAGAGGAAAGCCGGGTCGAGTTGCTGTGGCTCCGCGTCCACAGAGACAAAGCAAAAGTCCAAAGTGAAAAACAGAAAGAGGCATTTTAACAAATGTCCATGCCCTTTACAAAGTCCAGCCCAATGCAGACAACCAGCCATATCTGCTGCCAGTTGCCCAGCAACTTTTTTCTGTAACTCAGCAGAATTAAATGTCCTTAAAATTAAATCTCCCCAGGAAAAAAGGATGAGGAAAAATAAACCCCACTGTTGTGGTTGAAAAGGTGAATCTTTGGAATCTTGCTTTCTCTCTCTGCTCGGTGCTCTCTCGCACTCTCTCTGTCTACACACACACACACACACAGGACAAGTGTAGCTTATCCTTTGGGGCTCTGCAGGTAATACTGAGGCAGCAAACGGTGACAGCCCCCCTTCACCCAGACTCCTCCCTCTGACAGCTCAGAGAAAATGCCTCCTGCCCCCAACAGCTAATTTAAGAAAGCACATTGGACAGGCCCTCTAGCACCCCTGTCTATACTCCCTGAGCTCCACCTCCTTCTCCACACCGCAGCCACCCCCAGCTCAGCCTACGCCGTCTCACCCTTCTTCCTTTATCCCCCAACAAACCAACTAACCCCACACCCCGTTTCCAAAACATACCTCAATCATAATTTGAAGAACTCCAAATATGCTGTGTACCTTTTCTCAATGAATTGGTTTGAACGTGCCTGAAACATAATACAGATGCAACATTGTAGAGGTTTTTACCCTTAAGCCTGTTTTACAATAACAACCTGTTTGTTTCTCTTCATTAGTTCTTAGCCTTTACACATTGATGTCGGACCTCATTACTATTTTTTAAATAGTATTAAAATAAGGACAATCTGATTTTGATGATTATTTTCGATAAAAAAACAATGCTGATAAAACAACCTCATATTCTTATCACATACACAAAGTTTTCCTCAAGCAATAGCACCAGAGCAAAAACAATATGTTTTACCCAAATGGTCAAATACTGTGTGCTTTAGGTGGCACAGTAACACAACCCATTCATTGGGTGCCACTTTGAAGTTTTCGCTGTGCTTCGATATATTATCAACGACCATCATTGTAATTTCACAGAGTGCTTCACGTGAATAATGGGCTCATTCAGAAGCACAAGGTCCAATGCTAATGAACCACGGCCTGACAGACAGACTACCAGAGAATACCCAAAGCCAAAGTCAGTAACTTATCTCCTATTCCTCACCTCAAATATATTCCTGTTTCGAGGGGGTCTAGTGATCCCCACACCAATACCCCTCCCATCTTTGGAGTGAACAAGTTTCTATTCTATTTTTTGGTGCTGAGAGGATATGCTGTACATTTACGTTTGTAACAGAGCTTCTCAACTCCCAGCCTGGGGACCTAGGACCCTGCTGGTTTTTAATTCACACGAGCCTCGGAGTTGAGGACCACTATGTAAACAGTAAAACAGTTTGTCATCTAATGCAGAAAAGAAAGAACAGAAACTGGACAATGTCTAAAATGGAGTAAAATATTGCCATACAAAGCATTCAAGCATCAAACAGAAGAGAACACAACCCGATGCAGATGGTAAATACAGTACAGCCTTCTACAGACACATTTAGCACATTTTAATACAAATGGTTTTCTTTGGGAGGTTGAGCCACTGTTGAACTATAATCTTGATCACTGAGACATAGAAATGGGCATCAGTATTGGAGTAATGTTGCTTGCTAAATTTGGGAAAATGCATGATGAGCCTGCTCTTTCCACCTTAACAGTACATATTGGCAACATCTTACATGAGCGAAACGAAATGGCAGCAGCCATTCAGAACAACAGAACCAAATACTCCATGAGGTCAATGTAACTTGTGTGTTCTGCTCACGAGGAGGTTTATGATCCGTTCTCGGGGTCTGTGCCCTTTGGGGTCAAGTCTTTGGGACAACCTGGCACCAAAGTCTTTTTGTTCACACACTGGGAACCACCCAGCTGGCCCCGTAGGACAGGTGGGGTGACATTTACCCCATAACACTGCCCCCCCCCCCCAACAAACCCATTTCCTAATGAGATTATACCAGAGGGACAGTAGACAGTCTAAAACATTTACAGTAAACTAGAATTCATTCTATAAATAGGCCCAACTACAAAGGTTTGCATTGTTTATTGTGGGGGTCATGGTCCCAGGATTTTAGTTCTTTTCCGGGGGGGGGGGTCACATTGACTTGTAGTAATATTGGAGAGGGTCATGATCCCTCGCCCCCACAATTCTACACCCCCGAATAGGCCTATATTAATTTACCTATTTTAAAATAATCAGGCCTGGACCCCAACCCAAAAACCAACAGTAGGCTACACAGCTCAATCGGGTTATCGTGAATTTAAAAGGCAGCTAAGTGGCAGCTAACACATTGTATTTCGCGTTACAGTAGGGATGTACGAAGATAAACTCACGTCGAGTCCGCTTACGCAGATTTATATTTGTGAGAGAGTTCACCGTTTACCCACTGTCTGTAGCATTCTCTTCGCAGTTAAAATCTACGACAGAGGACGTTGTTGACCTATTTCAGTCGTGCCAACCTCAGGTGTTGTCGTTATGGATGCCTACACGCGCACGCACGCGTTGCATTCATTCCTATTAATTCGCAACTCTATCCAACAACAAACTCCACTCACCCTCGTGCATTCTCCAAACTGATTTTAATCAAATTTCCTCAGCCAAGAAAATTTATAAAAACCTCTGGCACAGGACAGCCCTGACAATTAGCTAATTCAACGCAGCGAGACAAGGAACTTATTCAACGTCCACCATATCCTGCGTCTGTTGTATAAAAATAAAGGTGGTAACATTTTATATAACATAGTTGACGAAATTTCTGTCAGCGTTAGCTGCAATAGCTACCCAGATAACGCTTTAGTTCAACGAAATAGCTCTGGTAATGTTTGCTAGATAGCTATAGTGTTAGCCGCTGGCAATATAAATAGGCAGTCACAACGGGCAGGTGAGACTGAACACCCAGCTAACTGGTAAACTGGCTTGCTATATAATCGTACAAATGTATTGCCAGCCACTATAGAGTCCCTTTACTGTAGCCCAGGCTGCTGACGTACTGTCTGTAGATGTTCTGAGCTGTTCTGGTAAAACCTTACTAGGGCCTATTACTTAATATATTTTATTTATAAAGTAAGTCAGTTAATTTACTGCAGTGAATTACAAAACAATTATAATTCTCCTGAAAATATAAACATATTTTCAAACTTTGCTTTACAGAGAGTATAGAGACAGATGCGGACGAGGACGGTGCTGAAGGTTGCAATGCAGGAAGAGGAAGAAAGAGAGAGGTTAGTGTTTTGTTAGTGGAATTAATAGATTATTATGATTTTAAAGGCCTAAATATTTTTGCCTCATCCACTGAAGTGGGTAAAGGAAGTGTAGTCAAATGCTTACATTTTCAAACTTTGCTTTACAAATAGTAGCTGCGTATAGATTGAATATTGGTTGTTGAGTTCATGTGACAGTTGTATACATTTATCAATTGTTTACTGTCACACACTGTATATCCGCGCTTTCGCAGTTCACAAAACATATTTTTCAGTGCAGCTCATATGAGATAATAAACATTATAAAAGATAACACCTTTCAAAGTGAACATTGTAACATTTATGTCCGGTCCAAATGAATACTTTGGGAAGGAAGGCCTGATGTGGTTTTTGTGTAATTAATAGAAAATTACACTAGGACTTCTCCATTAATCGACTTGCATGACAAGCAGTTAAACTCAAAGAAAGTACTGTGCCAGGACAAATAGGAAGGCTTTGTATCCTACAGTATTTTACTGTATTTATATGGGATTCATAGAAGCAGGTTGTCCATGTTACAATATATTAATTAATATATACTTTGTGTTTTCTATCACTTGAACAGAAGCAAAAACACACATTGTGTTTAGTACATTTCTGATATATTTCAGTTGTATGGCAACTAAAACTCCTTGTCCTCCGGCAAATGGCACACCACATCTGTAAAGTACATTTCTGCAATGGAAAAATTATCAATATAATCCGATTGGTCCCAGAAAGTGATCAGAAAACAAAAGGGTAAGCAAGTTGGGCTTTGATTATTCTCTGATTGCTTTGAGACTAAATGCCGTGTTCTTTGGTACAATACTCCTCATATTAAATTCAGCACAAACAACTTCAACTGAACTAGTATCCAACTCAATAATGTGGCAATGATAGCAGTAGAGAATAGCAGTTTCAGTCAAATATTACTTGACTTCAGCATTGTCAAGGATGTTTTGAATCCACCTACTAAACTCAACAGATGATGGACCATGGCCCTGCTGTATTTATATAAGCACTGGGTGACCTTTCCTATAACTGATTCCTATAAAGTCCAAATATATCCTTTGAGGTGGGCTGTCACTGGCACCGGATTTAAACCCCTGCCGCGATGGAAACCCCCTGAGGACCTCTCCCATCATCCTGTGATCCGACACACGATCTAGGCATCTAAGGACGCAACAAGGTCTTCCGCATTCTCACATCCCACGCTACTGTTCAAGATTTCTGTCATGATTGTCATATTTTCCCATCTAAACTAAGACTGGATGACAGCGAGGATGAGGGATCGCTGGGTTATCTATGTGCGTCGTGATGAAACATCGTGGCCCAGAGAGAAATTGAGCGTTCTGATCAGGGATAGAGAATGTCAGAATTTGTGCTCAATATGGTGTGGAGCAAGATCATATTAAAGATTAAAACATACTGACTGGTTATGAAATAACGTGCATGATTAAGCTATTACTATAGTGCCTTGGGTCAAACTTTTTTTATTTTGTCTTTTATCATGATTAGTACTGTGTATTTTAAAAGTACAAGTACCACAGCTCTGATGAAAATTGGCCTACCGTATATTTCGACTGCTAAATATAGCTGTTCTGTCAGTAAATTGGAATGGAACTTTAGTTACTGAAAAGTGTTGGGGGCAGATCTCCCCCAAAGACAGAAATCAGTATAATCGTCTGACTCAATGGGGCCATTGGGGATTACATTTGAAACAGGCTGAATGCTCTAAGTTGAAGTTTGGCCAAGGTTAGTGCTGATCCCTACCCTAAACGTCATCCGTAACCCTTAATGTAACCCCCACCTTAACCCTTACATTAACCATTTTAAATGAAGTGATTTGAAAGTTGAAATGTAAACTCCGCCCTCCCAATTTAGTCAGCCAAAAGCGTCAATTTCCACCTTCAGGGCAGATCTCCACACCAACTCCCATTGAATCCCTTTCTGAAAAATGTGGTGAGCATATTTAAAAGAATTTGATCTAGATAGACAGACCTGGCCATAAATCTTTTATATCAGAGTGGAGTATATTTATAAAGGGGCCTATTGGACAATGCGTGGATAAGTTCTGGGTGGGCAGCTGAACTTCATACCTTCAATCACGACTACATAAATGAATGCCCGTATGCTACTCTTTATTGGGAGATGCTTTTTGGACAACACTGCCTGGCACTTAGCAACCCCTTCCCCATCCATGCCAAACAACCCTTAACGTGTGCAGAATACCCAGCATGCCGTGCATTCTGAATCTTGGGCCTTTTATTACATCCCTTAAATAAGACCAACGGTAGTAGGTCTAGTTATATTTTTCCAATGTTTTAAATAGAGATTTGGGTTTTGCTCCAAGCTGGATAGAATTTCCCGTGGCTTAAGCCGCCATACCATATTTAATTTCGGACCATACCAATGTTCCCTTAGTTAATTGTTATGTAGAATGTGCTTGAATTAGCTGGCTAATGAGTGGCTTTGCTAATACATTAAATGTTGTTAGCCTAGCCTTTGAGTCACAGTATGGTAACAGTCTTTGAGTTGTCAGGGTTTGACTCATTAGCTTGGCTGTACTGGGCTTGTTGTTTTAGGTTCCTGTTCCCTTAAGGCCATGCTGTTGGCCTTGGGTAAACAGAGAGAGGATGGGCCGAAGCCAGGTCATTTAGTCTCACCTGCCTGTTCTGGGACTTAACACTGTGACAGCCCGTTTATGACCCATGATGGATGGAGAACAAAGCCGAAGAGTATCCTCAAATCCCCCTCTTTCCTGCTAAGAACTGATCTGAAATTCCTTCTGTCTGGAATGGGTTTGACTTTGCACTCAGTTATTTGTTTCACCAAGGTGAAGTTTCACAAGGCAACTGGATGAGTCTTATATGAGTCCTGTCTTCTGGTAAAACAACACATTTGTCATGTATCTTGCACATTTTCAAGTCCAATTTTCTCATTGCCCTCAATGGATTTTATCACTCAAAAATTAGAATCGACATAGTCCATGTCCCTTTCATCCATCTGCTTGCATCAACATACATTATTTATAATAGTAATATAATATTTGCGTCACACTTGTCTGTAAATTCATAACAAAGCTCAATGTACTGAAACACCACATCTTTAAGGCAATTTGGTTGTATCTGTTCACACCTTGTTTCTGGGCATTCTCAGTATTATCTCCCTTGAACATCTCATAACTTCTGCATCTTACACATTTTGGTGTTGATGAATGGCTAGGTCCAGCTGCGCACAGAGACGTTTTGGACATACAGTATATCACTGCCGGTGTGTCTGCCTGTCTGTCTGTCAGTATGGAAGAACAGTGAAAAGGGGAGTAATGTTACTCTTGGAGGACATGCCATTCTTTTAATAGGGCACCCAGTGCTTACCAAGCCATGCTCCTTCAAAGAAAATGTGCTAACAGACTACAGATTGTTTTGTCAATACACTAGTAACTTGTTTTGACAGAATTAGCTACGGTTCTGCGCTCAAGTGAACAAGCCTGTCCAAAGTGATGAAAACCTAATAGTTCATTTTCAGCACCTGCCTATAAATGCTGTTGTTTTATACTCAGATCTCGGTCAAAGAAACTCCTTCTTTAGCAGGCTCTGAGCCTTTTAATGGGAAAAGCTGGAGTTGTAGTTTACATGACGTTCATGTCCTGTGATCCTAAACTGATACCTGAGTCATCCTGAAGGAAAGAGTCAAGGGCGAACAGGAGGGTAAAGCAGAGAGGAATGTTTTCTTAGTTGCGGATGGTGTGTCCCTGAACACGAAGATCTGAATGACAGAGATACACACTCTTGACCTGACAAAACCATCACCACCATGACTTTCTCTTTTTGCTTTCACACCGTGAAGCTAGCATCCGAGTCGGCCGGATCGTCAGTAAATATATACAGCATAAAAATAGGAGATACTAAGAAGCCCCCTTAATACATTTGGATCCGGTTCAGTTCAGGGAGGGGCTGGGAGGAGAAGGGTAGTATTGTATTCTGCCTCACTTGGCACGTTGGCTCTAGGCCCCCATTACTGTGGTCAGGTTTGAAAGTTTTAAGCTAGCATTCCAGTGCCTGTCCTGCCGTCACTGCCTCGCCGCAAGGCCCGACGCAGCATTTATGTTTAATGGTGGATTAAGAAAACACCCATCCGATTCACTGGCATGTGGCACTGGTGGGCTGGTGTCACCGAGCAGAACAGGACCGAAGCCCTGGAGACAAGCTTCATATAGAACCTGGGAAAGGCCCCGGCCAACCATAGTCATTTATGGACATGAAGCGCATACGACCGACTGCACACTGTCAGGGATTAAAAGCTCACCTCAAAAGGCTGAAGGAGTTCACACTGAAGGAGTTCACACTGAAGGGGTTCACACTGAAGGAGTTCACTCTGAAGGAGTTCACACTGAAGGAGTCCAGATGCAGAGCTGAATGGTCTTCACCGTCGGCCAATGTTCCAAGTCTAAATTCAATTCAATTAGCAGCGATAATGAGGTAGCTACTGAACGACAGCCCGGCCAAAAGAGCTCCGCTTAAGACTCCAGACGGGAGTGCTGCTCTGCTCTGTCCAAGGAATGTCTGTGGCACGGTGTCAGTGAATTCCTGTATTTTAACACTGTCACTTTGAAGCAAATTCATTTGCACCTGTAGCCTGTTGCACTTACCATAACACGACTGGCTGGACCAGCGACAGGATGCTGGACAGCTGGCCTGTCAACAGGAAGGAATTGCATTTTTACAACTAGGTCAACTTTATACTGTGATGGCTATTTAAAAAGGTTTGCTGAAATGTTATTTTTTTACAGTCAGTTAGGAAATGTTTCCATGGCACGAGAGAGAAAAAAAACACAGCTCTGTACCGCACATGTTTTTAACAGATTTAATAGAAAATGTTTGCAATAACACAATATATTGTTGTTCTAGAAATAGCATTTAGTTTACACAATGTGGGGTGCCGGGCTGAGCATAGTACTAGAGAAATATACAGTATATTATGTTGAACAAATATGCCTCTTGGATATGCCAAATCAGGGACCCATTTGGCTACTGTATATTGACTTCTGTCTATAGGGTCAATTTACCTACACGGCGAAGATCACAAAAGGGGAAGTAAAAAAATATTGAGATAACGTTCACCAACAAGAAGGGTGTAGATTACGCAATATCCATCATCTTGTGAAACATTTACTACATTTGCAACCCTGGAGAATTTACTGTCAGACAATAAAAAAATGCAAACAAATTTACAAAACATCATCAAGAAAGCATTGCTGTTTTTTTCTAATTACCTTGAGGGCAAATGGAAAGAATCCTCATAAAGCTTTGAAAATAGTCATTAAATTTATCTTGGAATTGATCCTGCTCACACAAACATATGTTAACCAATATCCTGAGTATGTACCCTTAGAATAACAACATCAACCCATCCTGACAAAGCTACTCTTCACTAAATACACTATACATACATCTAGCTATACACAAACGACTCTTATACCTGATGACTGGGGTATATGCGATTACTTATTTAAATTAATCAATATAAATTAGGTCCATTCCGTAAGTTTATGGAAAAAGAAATACAGTATTGAAGATGTACCAGAAAATAAACAAGGTTTGTGTAAGTTATTATATTCAAAGGTTTATCCTGAAATGTGAACATTTAATAATGTAATAATAATAAAGGGATTATTTCCAAAAGGAGCTTTTTTCCATTTAGTTCCGATGATGTAACCTTTAGCTTCACATTCTTTCTTCAGTCTGAAATACACAAAAAACACAGTAGTCACTTAAATTCGCAGGAATGAAAATGTTTCATTTTCTTGTGCAGAAGAAATGTTAAAAACTTGAAATACACACAACAAACACATACCCATAGCAAATACGTTTTTGTATTTTTTTTCTCATGCTGGGCTACTTTTCTCTACGCTTCTACAACTTTCTCCTGTGTCCTTCATCTAAATCCAATAATGGCTGGTTCCCTAGAAAGTTCTTTTCTCATCTGAGATGGGTTCTGGTTGCCCACCACACCTGTGGCCCTCTGCTGTGACTTCTGCTTTGGCTATCTGTGTGTGGCCCCTGACATGACCTTTCACACCAAGGCTTAAACATCTGTTTAAGGGAATTAATACTTAAAAATCTCCACTGAAGGGATTTATGACAACCCTTTTAGTTATTTTTCAAATGGTAACATGCCCCTAGGTGTGACTGACTGTAGAACTAAGAAAGGTTCCTCATCTTAGTCATTGACAACAGAACCTAGATTACATTTTAGAGCTACAAAAGGCTTTGTATATGGGTCATTAAATCTAGTTTTAACCGAACTCTTCAAGGATCTAGTTCTTACATGGTGCTTAATCGGATCAGGACACCTACACATCCAAACATGGCAACAGTAAACAGCTCGTCCCCCACAAATGGTGCAGTTGAAACAGTATTTTGATTAAATATGTAAACCATGAATATTGGCATTTCACGCTGAAAGATTGCCTTGATCTCACACAGAACATTTTACAGTATTCTTAAATCTGGTTTCAAGCAAAATTATTTTCTATAGGCTTAAAACAAAGAAGACACCTGTACCAGATCAAATAGACATCTGACGGGTATCACGGTTCAAGGTTGAATCCCATTACACTTGACATGCATCACATCAAAATGAAACACAACTAAATGCTAAATTCATTAAGCTGTTCTGCGAGGTGACTGCCCATTGATGCACTATTGATTCCACGGCATCAAGTGAACATGTTGCCTAAAAATGGAGCTTAATACCAATTGGTGTTTTTATACGTTCATCCATAACAAGGCCTGCCCCCTGTAAAGAGGCATGCGGTTGATGATCTTTGGCTGCGTTGACCGCTGGTGATTGATGCAACAGTGGTTGGAGACTGGCAGAGATCTCCGCCGCTGATTTGGCTGTCAGAGAGCCCGTTTTTGCGGCAAACATTAAAACGTTATTTTTCAAATGTTTTTTATTTGTATTATTAAACCGTTCAAAACATAATTACCGGTTCTGCCCATGGGGCCACAAGGGGGCAGTGTTATTCTTTCTGCTGAGGTAAATGGGTCTTTGAAGACAGATTGTTAAAGTGTACCTGCTACATGTTTTTGGTACATTTTGACTAGAGGCTGAGGGATCGCTAGAGGAACACTGACCTGCTGATCATGCCCGAATAGCCACGTGGGTGTACAGCTCAACCAACTTACTAGAAAACAACGGTAACTTTAAATAACTGACATGGTAGTGGAACTTTTGTTATTCTTAGCCTTCTGTACATAAAGTTTGGCCAGATATTTACACTTCTTTTCAACTCGATTTTTTTGTGACTCGCATTTAGCCCATTGTAGGCACAGGTGAACATCCGACGAACCTGAGGAAGCCTTCTGTTAAACGTTTGTTCGATCTGAAAGGGCACTGGGAGAAGCATGCTCCGTTGCCCTGGGTGTTCATTCATCTTACCTCAGATTCATTCAATAGAAAAAGATACCAGGTGGCAGGCAGCAGCTTATGCGATTACTATGGGTCTGAGCTCGTATCGCAGTACAGCTGAGCCTTCACATGGCTCTGCAACGGAGCTGAGATAAGATGAGCTAAAGTGAGCCATATAGGAACAGATAGGGATCTGTGTGGACTGGGGAGCGGACCCCAGTTTGGAAGGAACTGTAGTGAATGAGAAGCTGTTTCAGAAAGACCAGACATTCCACTGAGGATTTAGTGAGTCCTGGGAAAATGCAACTACGGCTTACCTGTGACCACCTTCAAAAGGAGGTCTCCGAACAGAGATAAAATGCTGGGCCAAAAACGTTGGGATTTTAATTTGTGTTCCCTATAACCTGGGCTTTTACAACAAGCAGTAAAGCCGCTCGGGCTTACTCATGAATAAGTCTCCTCTGAACTTTGAAATCTGAACATTTGTCCAAGCAGTTACATTTGCAGTCAAATGTATTATCGAGTAGTATAAAAATATGTTACCAAAATGTTTCTGGAAACACTTTGTAAAGGATTATGTATGACTGTAGATTATGTATGCCAATAACCTACCCTGAAGAAAAAATAACTTGAGCGGCAAAAACCTCTGATTGGTTTAGTGTTTAAATGGACAAATAGTTAATACCGACTATTAGGTCAAATGTTGTCCAATGTACAATATATTTACCTCACGTAAAAACTGACGAACTGGGATACAAGGAAGCATGATGAACCTGCAGCACCCTAGGATGTATTTTTATACAGGGTACTTATTTACAAAAGAAATCCTCATTGAACACCTTCAACATGCAACACATCAAACATTTACAGATTATACCAAGTCAATTATAAAGTTTCAAGGTGCATCAACGGCTTGTACACCTGGGGAGTGAGAGAAAAGTTCCCTAGCCTTGATGACTAGCACACTGAAAGACACAGGCGTATTAAGCCATGGTGGGACTCGTCAGAGGTGGGGGCCAGGAATGTTGGAGGTTGGAGCGGATGCCTGGGGCGATGCCAGCAGGTGAATGTCCGTCTCTCACCATGTCTCTGATCTCAGGGGCCCCCGCCAGGCTCCTTGAGAAGTGCACCCGTGAGGAACAGACAGGAATGCTAAAACAGTCGTGTTAGCACGGGGACACTGAGAAAAAAGTCCTCCGTCTCATTGCTCGCATGCGGACTGAATAATGAGGATACTGCAACACAAAGACATCCGTGGCGTCAGTGCATCCAAACATGGTGAGAATGAGAATCCCACAATCATTAATTCAATGCTGAAAAAAACACTCAATTGCAACACGTCATCAGCCCGTTGTATTTATTGTCAAAAGAATGATGTTCACTAGAAACCATTTTGGAAATCTATTTGCGCTCATCACCCGTTGATGTAGCAACAGAGGTGAAAGTACAATGGGTGATGTTTCCCTGTGCGGAAATCACGTCTCCAGGGAATCTAAGTGGAGGATCGGCCTCTTTCCTAATCCAAGCGTTTGGCGGGCAGACTTGGTTCCACTGAGTTTATCTGGATAATCCCACCCCAAGGGAGCAACTATTCCGTAAACAAAGCCTGACATTTGGTACGGCGACCACTAAATAAGGTGACAAATGACGTTCTGAGCTTCTGGGTGAAACTCGAGACGCTGGCGTTTGGGCGAAGAAGGACTGTACGGATTTTCGGCGCTCGCCATCCTTTATTGTCTTAAGTCTACCCGACAGGCCTTCTTAGCAACCCGCTCAATGGACCATCCAGATGCAACAGCAGAATATGAGGAGACTTAGATGGGGGCTAACCTGACAGCCCTGTGTCCAACAACTCTACATGACCCTCTAGAGATGTATGGCACCTGGCTGACCGTTGACAAGTTGTAAACAGCATTTCCATGTACAGTAGCATATGAAACATATAGCTCTATTGTTTTAATGTTTGTCTGTCTGCGGCTTTCCTTTGGAGCCGAGGTGTTTCGCTATAATGCAGCGAGGGGAGACATAGCAGGCCGGACTACGTTAAAGCCTGCGCCTGTTGCAGATCTCGACAAGCAGCTGTCTGGCGGCTCTTTGTTTAGGGTCTCAAGCATGAACACTCAAAAAACCAGTGTGTGTGTGTGTGTGTGTGTTTTAAAAATGTCCCCAAACTATGGTTAAATCAGAATAATTATAAAATTCAGGACTCTTTCCTGTCCCCATTATTTGTTTAAGGATAAAAGTTACAAATGGGGGTCAAGTTGGAATTAGGTTTAGGGTTAAGGTCAGACGTTTGGACTAGGTTAAGTTCAGGCATAAACGTTGGATTATTGATAAGGTGAGGTTGAGGTTCTGTTTAGGGTTAAATTATGGGTTTGGTTTAGACTTTTACACACATGTGTAGCCCAAGGAGACATAGTTTAGGTGAAAAGTTATTTCTGGGAAGTTTCAAGTCACATTGCTCTTCATTTTTTATTTTAGTTGTCCTTCCACTATCACTGGAACACATGTACGCAACAATGAAAATTGCATATTTCAATATAAAAAATTCAATGTGGTTTCAATAAATTGTGTACCTCAATGTGGTAGCGTCAGTGTTTTTTAGTAGGAGTGTGAGGGTTGCTTTAAGACAACTCTACCTTAACCTCTGCATGGACTTGTCTCTGTGACAGGCTAAAGAATGTGAGAAGTCTCCTCTGAGACAGTGAACACATCACTCTGTCTTTGCGGTCAATGTGTACTCTATAATTAGGATCTGCTGACCTCTGCCCTTTTCACTTAGCTCACACCGTGATGGGTCACTGAAGGTCAAGAAACTCAAGCAGGAAGTTAGGCCAACCCCACCCGGTTGTTTTGTGAGGCTGACACAAGTTCAGGGAAGTGAACACTTGCTGTCTGTGCGTGTGTGTGGTGAGACTCACTGAGAGCTCTGATCTCTCCAGGAGATAGCTATCGTAAAAGCATTGTCCATACAACAAATAGGTTGTGGCAGGGTCACATGAAAGACTGATGAAACGTGAAAATTGAGGCACATTCGTTTTGGAGACCAAATAGCAGCAAGAGAAGGTGAGCGATAAAATGAAGAGCAGGAAACTGGAGCTTCTTATTGGTTATAATTTGCTCTCCTACTGTGCTTTTTGAGTTGACCCCGTTTGTCAAGGTTTCGTTGCGCCTACAAAGGCAGGCCATGACTACATAATGAGGGCTGTGTTTCAAAATAACCCAACGCTAAATTGTTGGGAAACCGATCAAGGTGTCAACTCACCCTTTTCTCTAGCATGGGCTGCAAATAAACACTAGAATTGCGTCAGCAACGATGGTAATCCAGAATTGTCAGTGAGTCAAACGTCATCTTAACTAGCTAAGATATCATGTCAATTTCAACAGATAAAGAATGACCTTTATTAAAGGATTATGTTACAATTAGCTACACTAGTAAATATCATGTTAACCCAGTTAATGGACTTTTCTTAAGTTGAATTTGACACCCTGGATGCTTTGACCTCGGCTACAGGAAGTGATAAGTTGTTTTCACAGTGAGCACCTAGCTTAGCTATGTTAGCTACATTCCACCGACATTTACAGCTGTCTACTATAATGGTTTGTAGTGCCGCAGCTACAGTAGGTGTAAATAAGCGAATGGCTAATTGCTAATGTTTTAACTGCGCTGTTGTGGGACAAAGATAAAGATCAAGTAAAGGGCAAAAGGATACTAACAAGTCATGCTCGTTTTAAACTTACATGAAGGTCAACCTCTAGTATATATTTATATCAAATGAATTAACAACTATAAGTGACAAACTTGTAAATTCAACCTCATGCATTCAAAACGCATTTAGGCAGTCAGAAATACGCCTGACCGTTAGGTCGACCGGGTCACTTTATAAAAAGCAAATCTAAAAGACAGCTGCGTGGTGGTTATAAGAGGAGATAAGAAAAATGTATTTCTGTTTCTGCCTACCAACCAGAAGTGAATGGACTCCCATGTGGAAGATGTATGTCAACATCTCTACTATCGCATTATGGACAGGATTCAGATAGCAGTAAATATAGATGAAAACAAAGAAGGTGTGAGGATGTACTGGGTAAATCAACAGTCTGTGTTGAACACAGTAACTTAAATGTAGGAGGGGACCCAATCCAGTGTGTGTGTGGGTATGCTTGCATGTAGAGACCATCTGTTTGTTTAGCATTATAAGGAGACCTCGACACACAGTGTCTGTCAACACACAGGCAGACTAGAAACAGGTCAACTTTATGTAGGACCGGTATAATAACTTGTGCGCGAGTGATGAAAGAAACAGTGTGTTAAGCATTTTGTGTAATGTTTGGCAATGTTGTAGGTGAAAAAAGTATTGTCAAGCTGTTCTTGATGTGGTTGTTCTGTCAGAAGTGGAATGGAGGCAAAATTTACACTGGGTCAAGTCTGCCAAGCTATAGGATGGACACTACAACAATAAGTCTTAGAAATGACATTTGACAGAACAGTGGCTTTGAATGTCAAAACAACACTGACTTCCAGTACCAAAACAACACTGGCTTACAGTAACAAAACAACACTGGCTTACAGTATCCAAACAACAGTGGCTTACAGTAACAAAACTACAGTTGTTTACAGTAACATCACAACAACTGTAGCTAATAGCTTAACAACCAGAGACAATATATTGCAGTGTGCCATTATAAAGCTTGATGTCAGAGATGACATTTTGTCAATGCATATTAAGGGTGGACAGTTAAGAAATTACACAGAAACCTGATTCACATAATGCCTTCCAAACTAAGATATACAAACAGACGGCCAGCCAGCAACAGAGAAAGAGAGGTGTAATCTCAAATAATATTTCCGTTGTCAGGGCAGACTATCAAACATGTAGATGGACATGCAATAATCCTTTGGTGAGTGCAAATGCGACCTAATATTAACCTAATTTATTTATAACTATATATCAGTCTGTAGCGATTTTACATTAGCTGTGCAAAAAATACAGTTGCCTCCGTAAGACATCATGCCATACTTTTGTGCTTTGGTTCTGATTCAGTTCCTCTTTCTTTCAGCATTCCAAATCAAAGTGTTGAAATGTACAATTTGTTTTCATAGTGTTTAACAAAAAATTTAATTTGGACTTTTTTCATTTTTTAATTGCATTCCCCTAATCGGGGACTTATTTAGAGCTGGAAACCAGGTGGGTGTAATTCATGAGGTATAACAGAAGGATGAGGCCCTGATTAGGGGGTCGCAATGGAAAACTAGAGCGGAACTGCCTTTAAGGGCAAGGCAGATTTGAATACCACCACTGTACGTAGTTGGCCTGTTGTTTGCTTGACCTCTGTCTGGAGCCATCCACAAAGTGTCAAATAATTGGTGAGTCAGAGCAAGGGTAATCTTGGATACACTAGACATTGGAGCACCCAGAGCTAAAGTACAATACAAAAAAATGTAATCCCTGTAGACAGTGCCTTCAGTTGCCTGGGCATTTAGCCACTCGCCATCCGATGACACAATTAAGACTCGAACTAAGACTGTGGTGGTCAGCTGATCGCTACAAAGAAACCTGATTCGATGTGCCACCTGGGAGGCCCTTTCATTCTGGCATTGCACAGGACAAAAGAGAGACGTTGGATCAGCTGACACCAGCTGTTTCCTTTGCGGATATATGAGCGTGAAGGGCTTTTCCGCCCTTCTCTTCTCATCAGTCACTCCTTGTGATAAACCATAGAGCCCGACAGGTGAAATGACGGAGCCCTATCATCTCCGGAACCACATCAAAACCCACACATGCAGGAAACACCGGCCGGTAGCAACCACCCACTGTCATTACATGATGCCTCACAGACACAACTTGGCCACTGCCATCCTGCCATAAATGCATCGGGACTCCAAAATGGAGGTCTTGTTTCCTTTTTGATTACTGGGGGCGGGCAGTATTGCCACATCATACACAGATGGCCTCTTGGGCTGGACAAATGACAAATATATAAGCACAAGATTGGTAGACCTGCTCATAAGCAAATGAGACAGTGTAAGCCTTGACCTCTATACAGACTTGCCCGGACTCTGAACCCGTGTCCCAACGAAAGCCCCTCACAGCCAATGAAATAGCCCACACTAATTACTTGCTAGCCTTCATTCTCTTCCCTCTCTTCGGACCGCCGGGCTATCCCACAGTCAGCAGGGAGGAGGCAGATGACTGCCACCACGCCATCTGTCATTACTCCGGACATATTTATGATAGCCACGCCCCCCCCGTGGAAGTGGTTTCCTCCAAAGTGGGCTGGCAGACATGAAAGCATAGCCCTTATTGGAAGATAATGCAGCCCACCCTAGCCAGCTAATTATGCAGTTTTATGAGCAGTCAGGTCATATTCATTATCTCCAGTCGACAAGAAGACAAGAGGCCTTTCAAGTTCAGGCTCATCGCTACCTAAACCAGGTGGAAGAAAGAAGTACTTGTTTCTTTCACGTCTCCTCTACTATTTTACAAGGTCGATTCACTATGTTTTCTATCTTATCTAAAGCACAAAACAGACATGTATTTACAGACAGAAGGTTGACTCGTCTAGTAGGGAATTTTTTCATTTTAGTAAGTTAGCAGATGCTTTTTGTCCAGGGCGACATACAGTCAGCGTCAAACGTGAAATCCACGACGAAAGTTATTGCATTATCAAACTTTTCCACCACTTCATTTGGAATGAGTAGTTATTTCATTTAGATGTATGTTTGCCTTTTTCGGAGTGGGAAAGACATGGCTGGAAGAGCGGCAGGCCGGACTCAAACCCATTTTGCAGCAGTACAAGAGGTCCGTATGTCCAGACCATTGGACCATGGAAGAAACAGTTCTGAATAACTACATAATGGCAAATCAACATTTAAATCCACTGTGCCAAATGCTGTGCCGAAATGTATATATTTATTGCTGCATCTGATCTGACACACCCCTAATGTGTAGCTTAACACCACATCAATGCCATGATACTTTGAGGTCGGTGAAAACTGGAATGTAATGGTTTAGGAGCCTCAGTCTCTGATGCCTTATGCTTGTGTGCAGGATTGTTAGTGAGGGTGACAGATAAATAGTAATTAACACGAAACGCATCCCGTTCGCTTGTATTTTGATACATACCACAAGGTATTATACGTGTACCCATGGCTAGCCATAATCACTGGACATGAGGTACTCTGTCTCAGGGGAGTCTTGAAAATAAGTCTGGAAACAACAGTTTCTTTAGACAGCCACTCTGTCTGGAACTAGCATCCAATCCTCTAATAAAGTAATTACGGTGGTCTGAAAAAGATGATAGTAATTATGTCATAGCTGCCTTATTTGAAGCTAACAAACTTTCTCTGGCACCCCCCGCCCCACCTTCGGATGCATGCGCCTTCTGTTACCTTTCAGAAAGAATATGTTTTTGTATATCTGTCATATCACAGAGTAATGCCTGCATGTGTGCCCAGTGAATATAGCCGTTAGCCCTCCCTCCTCGCCGTGCCGCGTCATCAATCAGTCTCAATCCCTGAAGGAGAGAGAGAGAATGGGAAACCTGACCAATGCGCCCAGCCGGACAGCGTCACAGGCTGCCTTACAAATCCCCCCCTCAGGTCTGGAGCGGGAGCGGACGTGTGTGTGTGTGTGCGTGCGTGTGTGTGTGTTATTTAGGATGACCCACAATTGATCTATGTTAGAGTGTTCCATATGACAACCTGCTTGTGTCTGACGGGTCGATTGATTTCTGTTTGGAACCTGCAGGAAGCTTCCGAAGCAGAAATTAAATGACAACACGGGGCTACCGGCCATCAACACCTGACTTGGTAATGGATGGGAAAGTAACCCTCAGATATGATGAATAGGAACATACAGTTAGTTCCGGAAATAACTGGAAACTGACAGAGTGATTTTGGCTTAAATAAAATTAAGATACCAGTGCAAACCAAACGCTTCTGTTCCTCACTCAAAACATTCCTTTTCAACTTTTTTGGAAAGGAAAGATGAAGGTGTAGCAGTCTTTACATTTTTTCTGGAGCTGTATACCGGAATCCATTCAGGCTGAAAGGAATGCACGTTCCAGACTTGCTTAAATGAGCTCACAGGCGTCCAAGCTGCAACAATAAGGTGTTGGAGCATGACAAGGCAATGTGATGCCATGCAACCCAATACAATTGTGAACCACCTCCAACATCTGGTGCTGCTCCATTGCGCCAACCTCCGGGGAACCCCGCCGGGGCATATCCTTGAGCCAGATTCAAACGCTGGTCCCCCACTGACTTTACCGTTACGCTCTTCAGGGGGCCCCTTTTTCATGTTATATCGTACCCCGCTTATATGACCTAATTTATTATGCAGTGATTGCAGTCTTATAATGGACGGTCACAACCACATTTTTGTGCACTGTGGTTTTACGATACTGCCAACACTATGGAAAGTCTTTAGGACCCCACGAAGAAAGCAGGCCGTGCTAAACTACTGAGCCAGAGAAGAAGACGGGTGCCAAAAAGTGAGGGTCTGACAACCAATGATGATTTGAGATGCCGGGGATTTTCGGGGGGTTTGCATTTTTTGTGAAAATGGGACGTGGTCCACACAGGACGCAACTGGTCGTAAGGGCCTCAGATCAGGGCCTATCATCGGCTGTTAAGAGGGGTGTGAATTCTTTGGAGCACTAAGGACTGCAACGCTACTCTGGCGGCAGGCTTCTGAGAGCCAGGGAACACAGGTGCAAGAGGCCGTAGTTCTACCTTCCTGCTTCAGATCAGTCTGACTGACTGACCGACTGACAGACAGAGAGGTGCTACTGTCGGTCTAAGGAATCTGGCTTGAGTGCCCGACTGAAATTAGATGAAAGGTGTCCCTGGGAAAAATGTTGAGAGAGTCCATGGAAATCCAAAACTGTGCTGTTTTTGTGACAGTTGGCTGAGCAGCATTTATAGGTCGTAGTTTTGTAGATTGTTCTTGTTTCATGACATGTTTTGTAGATTGTTGATGAGTTGATGATTGTTGAAGATTTTTTATGAGTAATTTGAGACTGAGAGCATATTAACTTCTTTAGAGACTGAAAGACTCCGAGCCAATAGCTAAATTAATGTTTTGCTGAGATAACAGATCACAAATATGTTCACACATATCCCTATCACATGACTTTATACAAGGAATTAGACCAACAAAGCAGTTGGAAAATATGCTGGGGTACAGAGAAATTAAACATAGAAATCATTTTCAGCATCTTATGACCGGGAATGGATGCTGGATTCCAGAGTCATCAACAACCAAAAACATCCCTATATCTTCTCCACTACCCCATATTTATAAATCAATATGGTTTAGTCTTGTCAAGAAGATTTACGGAGATAGCAACCGATCATCTGATACGGACAGATGGCCACGTTAACAACCGGCACACAACGGTAAATTGGTGATTATGACAGCCTATTTATACTGCAATGTTACTTTAGCGAGAGCGGTTAAGTGACACTTCTGGCACTTCCAGTAGTCGTTTGCGGCCTGCTGAGCTGGGTGAGGAGGCTGATCCCTTTACCAACACCTGAGCTGGGTAAATGGTCCACCAGCTGCAGGGGGTCTGATGGCGGGACATCGGGGCTCCAGTGGTGGGGGACAGGACTATGCTAAGAGCTCACCGTTGTTCTGTTGAGGCTGTGAAGGTGGAGAGGTTTTTGCCGCGGAGAAACACGTTTTCACAGCCCATCCTGAGAGATTTTTTGAATAGTTAAAAAAAAATCAGAACGGAGGAGGTAATAAACATATTGGGGGGGGTTAAATCTTGCAATGGCTCAATATACTTCACTGCCCGTCACTCGCAATCTCATGTCCTTATATAGTATAGTGATGCGATTCGTGTACTTTTTCCCTTGACATTCAAAAGTGAATCCAGGGAGGTTAGGGAGCGTGAGTAGATTTCCAGGGAGCGTGAGTAGATTTCCCACTGCCGTTAGAGTGTGACTGACCACAACTTGGCCTAACGGTACTGTTGGTTTGTTGGTTCAGTCATCACCGCCATATTAAAGGAAAATCCTGTGACCTATGATATGTGCTCTCACCATCTTGTGTTAATGACATTCTCCACAGGGAGGTTATGTGCTGTATGTTCAGGGTAGAGTTCTACATTTCTATTCCGTCTTGTAACCCTGAGTCACTTTCCGAGTAAGTGGACACGCCAGTGAGGCTCATTTTATGTTTGAAACTGCGAGAAAATGTGAAAATAAATACTAGCTAACGGCACTGACCGCTAAATATTATATGGCATTGCAAGACTATTGTTGTACAATGTATACGGATCTCCAACTGAAATGTGTCTGCTTTATCACAATGTCCATACACACACACACACACACACACACACACACACACACATGCAGGCACGTTAGTGAGGCTGGAGGGGAAGGATTTGAACCAATACCAACCTCTTGTCACTGGAATCCTATTGTTGTTGTTGTTGTTGTTGTTGTTGTCGTCATCGTTGACCGCCACGGACTCCACCGAGGTCTTGTTGGAGATGGCAAGTTCATCATCAGTCTCCCCCCCTGGAACCCCCAGGGCCCCCGGTTCCGGGGCCAGTTTAGTAGGGGCCACGTCGTCAGGTTTGTCTACAGAGACTGGAGGCGGGGGCATGTCGGAGCTGTTCCCACCATCCGCTGTGAAAGTAGCACAGAGCATTACCAAGTCTGTCCATGCTTAGGCATTTATCACTTGATTCTGTGGTGGTATAATTATAGGTAAACAAATCCTGTCACATTAATACACGCTCTGTCAGCTCATTCCTGTACCGCAAATACCTGTACTTAACACATTTTCACCCAACTCCTGGCTGTCCTGTGCTTTGTAATTACCCCCTTAGTGTGATGCTAATGACAGCATGTCCTATTTGAGTCCACAGCCATGCAGGGTCTCTCTTTCTGTTTCTCCACGACTGTCCCTGCCCACTTTGACTGTTATGTGGTATCCTCGTCGTGGACCACCTGAACCTGACCCAGGCCTCTTGTTGGTCAAGTAACGAGGTCCTGATTACTGACCAGGCTCAGCTTGTCCAGAGCCACACAGCTGGTCAGAGCTCTGGGAAGGCATGTACGCCCCGTCATTACCTGACCCCGGGGTGACACAGTGGCAGAGGGGGGAACGCGGGGACTGGGAGGCGGGCGGGCCAGTGCTGGAGTTCTGGATGTATCTTGACTCTAAACCGCCTCTGTTACCTCAGGCCGCTGTGTGAGTGTGTTTCCGAGAAGCTTGGCCCTGAACATCTGTTAAATCTGAGTTCGGTCGCTGACGCTAACACAAACCCTGTCATTGGTTCAACAGCCATATTGCCCCCCCTCCACCCCCGACTTGTTCCAAGCTAACACACTCGTTATGTGAGAATGGAGGATATGATCTGTAATTAGCCTTGGCGAGAGCTAATTAGTCTCAGGACTGTGATTTGGTAATTGGGAAAATAGAGTTTTGTGGGCATTGTCAGGGCAGTTGGTGGAGAGGTCAAGGCGTCCTTCACAGCTTGAGCTGAAGCCAAGAAAGAGATCAGCCTAGGGACATGTGACAGCCGAGTGTCTGAGCGATAAGTAAGGCCAGGATCTCAGCTTTTTTCAGAGAATATTCAATTTGGAAGAAATATATACTATTTTAGGATGTTGTTCGTCCACACGCAAAAGGACTCGAGAGAAAAGCAAAGTTCCTTTTTTCTGTAGCAAAAAAGATTACCAAAACCTGAATATACCTGTTTCATAATTTTACTGGAATACAATGTCTGATGATGACTAGCTTGACAAAATGACAGACACAAATAAACAGGACGACTGAGAAACTAAAACAAAGATGCATTTCTTCTCACAACTCTTGTAAAGGAGAAAGACTGCTTCTAGTCACAGTTATTTACATTTAGTGTTTTCTGTTATTATTTTTGCTTTGTATATTTTCTAATTACTACTTAGATGCCATGTCACAAGAGTTTTGTTTTTCAGAATTACATGTTATTTGGTGCACTTGACAGATAAAATTCTTTAACTTTGAACTGAATTGTCGTTTGATGGACCTTACAGTAAGATGTCAGAGAGCTATGCTACTGTAGAACGTGGACGTCATGTGACAGACTAGTTTTATTTGTTTGACTTTATCTCTCTCTACAAGCTTACAAAAGAGTTGTGGGAGACTTGCAAAAGTAGACAAAGGCAGCTATGCTGTCTGTTTTAAGCTAATGACTGCAAAAACAGGTGGTGAAAGAAATGGGAGTACTGGGACTTCTGAAAGAGGCCATAAAAATTGACCATTTCCACAAAGTGTAGCTTAGGGCAAAGAGCCAGACAGGCTGAGACCTGCCCACAACAGTCACAGACCATGGGAAGGCCTCTGAGCAAAATATACATTTCAACCATGTTTATCCTCAATGTGTCAAAAGAACAGGCTATAGCCACATTAATAAATATAGAAAATAGACTTTCCTCTAACAGTATATAACTGTAAGTGTTTGGTTTGGTCACAATGTGTGGTTTAAAAGTTTAACTATTGAGTGTCAGTTGCCTGACATCCAGGATTCTTTAATGTTTACCTCAGATCAATGAGGCTTCAGGACAGTACACTGGTTTGACAAGGATCCCACACTCAACCGTAGCCTGAGCAACCTAACAGAGCTGGGATATTTTCAGACTATTTAATCCACTGAGAACAATTACATTACATAGCTCGTCAAAGTTCAAAACCTCAAGGCTCATTGGATAAAAGAGGAGGTATATGTAAATATTAAGGCATGAGGGGTGTGGTATATGAACAGTATACCATGGCTAAGAGTTGTTCTTAGGCATGACGTGTTGCGGATTACCTGAATGCAGCACTTAGCTGTGGTATATTGACCGTATATCACAAACCCCTTGGATGCCTTATTGCTCTTATAAACCAGTTACCAATGTAATATTAGTTATTACAGCTGAAAATTTGATGTGGTATACGCTGTCATATACCATAGTTATCAGCCACTCAGCATCCAGTATACCACAGGCATTACAAACTCTTTTTTACTGTTCTTATTACACTGAAAAATGGTTTATAATAGAAAAAAGGCAATCACATTGCCAATGCATTGTGACACAGAACAGCTCTAAGTCGTGGCATACTATATCACACAGCTTCAAGCCTCAAGTGTAAACGGCCTTGTAGAGAACATGTAAACTGTAGCCTGTACCATAGGAATTGTGGTCATTCATTCAGAGGCCAACTAACAACTGCTCATTGCTTCTAGGCTCAGCAACTCATTCTCAAGGTGTTGGTTTCCATCTGGTGGTGGGGGTCAGTACTGCATCTCATCAGCGAGAGACTTTCTTACATTGTAGTCCGTCTGCAGTTATTCGGTGGAGCAAGGCTGAACATTCCGCCTTCTGGCAAATAAGTCTTACTTTACATGGAACCGTTTGACATGGTGTGGAAACTCTGCAAGTCATTTTAATATTGTAACAGTCCTCATTGCGTGAAGCCCTTCCTGTCTATGTCTCCAGGTAATCACACGCACTCACATCTTCTCTCAGTCAACACACATGAGTATGGTGACCAGACTTTCCCAATAAAAATGTGTCCTCAGACCGCCAGTCTAGTTGGAGCATTAGAAGATGTGAAAGCATTTCACGAATCAATTCTGTTATTTTCTTACCATGGTGTCGCCAACTAAAAAGGAGTGAGCAACAGCTTTGCTGATACTATTGTTCATGAACTGTATTACTTCCCCCTCTTGAGGGAAGTAAAGATAAACCTTTTCAGCTGTGGCTTTCACACAGTAAGATGAACGTGGAGATAACTTTGCAGAATGTTCCAAAATGTTTGCCCACACTAACTTCCTTCCCCCTTATCTCTGAAGTCGATTGCAAAAGAGGAAATTAACTGGTGAGCTATGAACACAAAACTCACTCTGGAAACTGAAAAATAGATCCAATTCATCAGCTAATTACTCACACACACAAAAATACATGTGTTCTTCATCCGGGACACATTGTTATGGGACCATCAAACGGAGCTTATGACACAGTACAATACACATGTTTTGCTTCTGGCCAATCTCACCCTTTGTTCCAGGTGAATCGTCAACCAGGGCCTCAGTGCTGTCGAGGTCCACAGCAGTAAAGGTCTGCATTTCTGAAAATGTGGCGGAAGACAACATAAGTAACTGCAGCAGCACATTTAGACACATTATTCAATGTATTTTGCAGTTGGAGTCTTATTTTCCAAACAGCATCCATCTACAGTTTTGGAGAACGTATTGTACTTTCACCAGGACATGGAGATAATAAATGTTTCATGTAATGTTCTCACCCTTCGGTGCCTGAGAGTTGTCAAAAACGACGTCCTGATCATGAGTACTCAGAGGGACATCCTCCTGCCTGGTTGGCAGATCCAGTGATTTCCTCTGGATACAACATGGTAGAACACACAGACAGTTTGAAATTCATAATTTTTTTCACCAGTTAAAAAGGAGATATCTAGAACAATGCAAATGTCTTAAAGGTCTCTGTAGATGCTCAAGGTGGGTGATCGGGACTCCTTTGCCTGACACCCAAGTTGCACAGGACTGCTGAAACCAAGCACTACCTGAACCAAGTACTACCTGAACCAAGCACTACCTGAACCAAGTACTACCTGAACCAAGCACTACCTGAACCAAATACTACCTGAACCAAGCACTACCTGAACCAAATACTACCTGAACCAAGCACTACCTGAACCAAGTACTACCTGAACCAAGCACTACCTAAACCAAGTACTACCTGAACCAAGCACTACCTGAACCAAGCACTACCTGAACCAAGTACTACCTGAACCAAGCACTACCTGAACCAAGCACTACCTGAACCAAATACTACCTGAACCAAGCACTACCTGAACCAAATACTACCTGAACCAAGCACTACGTAAACCAAGTAATACCTGAACCAAGCACTACCTAAACCAAGTACTACCTGAACTAAGCACTACCTGAACCAAGCACTACCTGAACCAAACACTACCTAAACCAAGTACAACCTGAACTAAGCACTACCTGAACCAAGTACTACCTGAACCAAGCACTACCTGAACCAAGTGCTACCTGAACCAAGCACTACCTGAACCAAGCACTATCTGAACCTAGCACTACCTAAACCAAGCACTATCTGAACCAAACATTACCTGACCCAAGCACCACCTGACCCAAGCACTACCTGACAGAAGCACTACATGAAACAAGCACTACCTGACCCAAGCACTACTTAAACCAAGAAATGCCTAAACAACCAGCTTTTGTCTTTGGCAGGCTAGCATTCTGGAGGCCACATGCTGAAAGTCTGTGTTGGTGATTGAGTGTGTTTAAAAAGAAATTATGTGGAAAGGCTGTACAAGGACTGTGCATTTCAACAAAACAAAATGGTCAGTTTTTGCATCTTAATTAAAAATATTTGTGTTCTTAGAGCCTAGAAAGCGAAGACCTTCAGTTGAGGCCTTCTTTATGCTAATAGTATGTTGATCACTGGACTTCTCCACTTAAAAAAATGCATTAAGAACTCACAATGAATGTTTCTTCAAAGAGTAAATGAAAAAAACATTTTAGGTAGTTGCGGGAAGCAAGAATAAGACTCTTCTTTTGACTACGAACAAGGTGTTTAACAGCGGCATTATGGACACTAGCAATACTACAGTGCTCACTGAGGTATTGGCTGAAGACATATACCTCCAATGTACCTATTAGTGACAATGGTAACTTGCTTTGTCCAAAGCCTTGGAGTAGAGTCGGGTGGGGCCTGAACAATTTTTAAAACAATTGAAAACATCCAGTTGCAAATTTTAAAGCATATCCCCATTGAGGTTGCCTTGTAACCAAACCAGGCAACCTGGAGATAAGATATAAGGGGCAATAAATTAACTTAGGGTAGTCAGAGCACAGACAGAATCCCTGGTCTGGAGAGCAACATTGAGAGGTGTTCCATAAAAGATTTACAAGCTAAAGTTCAACCTGTTCAGATATGGCACAGTGTAGTAGCACCAATACCTTATGAGACACACCTCGTTGACATTTTTGGGAACCCGAGTTACAGACCTAACAATTTGTGACAAGACTACTCCGATTGGTTCATTCTTGCTTGCTTACGCTTGGTCTTCCCTAGAGCACTTCTACACTGCGTGCACAATTATTTGGCAAGTGAGTGTAGTCTGATCGTATCATTATTCCTGTGCACATTATTCCTATGCACACATTCCAACTCCAACTATAAACTGGAATGCTCATTGGATTGAATAACACCCTTCTGCACACCAATTGTTGCCTAAATTCTGCACCCTTATGTATTCCCCTGGGAAAGATCAAAACTCATTTTTCCTTTGTTCAACATTCAGGTTTGAGGTTCAAGTGTATTTTGGATTGACTGAGAGCATTGTGTGTGTTCAACAATAAAATTAATCTTGAGGAATGGCTGCAATAGAGTTTTATTCACATTCTAATTTCCGTATCGACGATTACGCTAAAATGCTACCAAAGGAATATTTGATGTCCAAAAGTACAGTGTAAAATAGCTTAAAGCAATTAATTCCAGTTTTCATATAGCACACATTTCAATTGACTAAAAAACATACAGGCATTTAAGTACATTGTTTTAATACTTGCATTTGGCATTTGAAAATAGTAAATTTCAAGCTTTGTAAAAAAAAGTGTCAGAATGTGTCTTATTACATCACTCACCTTCAACTTCTTGCGTATTTGGACAAATAGTGTTAGAAAAACCACAGCAAGGATGAATATCAGTATGATGATTAGCCAAGCTGTTAAGAAAGTGACAATCAGGGCTTTTAATAATTGAAACAGGTTAATGACCATGTAGGATAGATTCACGCTGGACAGCGTGTTAAGACACCTACATTTTATACTGTTGATATGAAATATGAATGTTATTTGTAATGTGTTAGACATTAAGAAAATGCTCTTACTCTTGGATTTTGTTTTTGTGACTCCTGGGGCAGAAACGAAGATAAAGAGAAATTCACAGTTGTGTTTGGAAAATACCAGATAAAAGCCTAGTAGGCTAGTAAGTAGCTAAGTGTTACATTTTTTTTTTATTAAACATAAATTATGTTGAAAATGTGAGGTCGTTTCAAAGAATACTGTAACCTGATGTTGACTCAGTTGACTTTGTTGTTGTAAGACCCAACCCTTAAAAAGAAAAGAGAAGGTCAATGCCGTTTACGGAAAGTTGCTTTTACGGTGGATTTATGTTACAACGGATTCACTTACTATTATTCTTGGTGCTTCCAGCAAGAGTTGTGGACCAGTGTCCTCCTGTAGGATGTGGAGTAGAGCCATTCTGTGTCAAGGGTTGGGATTTGGTTGTTGAGATGTTGGTGGTGTTGTCATCATCCTCTTTGCTGGTGTTAGGACTACCTGAAGGTGTTGGCAGGACTGTGGTGTCATTATTGCTATCTACCGTATCGACTAGGTTGGTGGTTGAGGTTGAGTTTGAGTCTTCCAGGTTGCCAGTGTGATCGGTGAGATTAGTGGGACTGATTGTCACTGTATTTGGGGCTGGGGTCGCAGAAGTCAACACCAGACCTGAAAAAAGTGTTTTTTACATTATGCAGTAGAAAAGAAGAATAATTTGCATAGATAACGGTCTGAATAAATTAGTAGTTTTGAGACAGAGATGTAAGCTGAGTTGACCAGACTAAGTGAAAAACATTAATTTCATATTTCTATGACCACTTGTGTCTATTGGCTTTATTTTAATAAAACACAGCGAAGTACATTGGAGTATAAAATTGTCTTGTCAACCAAATAGTCAACCAAACCAAAAAAAACCTGTCATATTAACTACACAGTGTAAATATCCTAGGCAAAAGACAGAGAGGCGACTTACCCAAAAGGACAATTAGACAGGGAAATGGAAAAGGTATATTGTCCATTTTAATTTGAATCTATGTCGAGTTATCTTTCCCTTGCACCCTGGCAGTCTACTGTGTTGTGTCACTGGAAGAGTGCAACCTATTGCAGCATATTGTGCCACAAAGAGGCAGTGAAGTTAGTTTGATTGTCGATATTGGACACTAGGACCTTGAAATGCTCAATGGCTTGTGAACGATCCTAACTGCAGACCTCAGGTTAGATTCTTTATGAAGAAACAACGGTATACAACATTGCACTGTTTTATTTTTCCAAAAAAGTTATATGCACATGCTGCAAGGTTAATGGAACCAGTTAGAGACTGTCAACAAAGTGCATGACTACAAGATTCATGTTTCAATAACTTTTTGACCACATCAGCTACAAATTTCAAACCAACGTTACATTCATCAAAAGGGAGAGGAACATGCTACACATCAATTGTTCTCTTTGCTTTTCCAATTAAGCACTTACTGTTTTTATATACTGTGTTAAATGTTACAATAGCTCTTTGACCAGGTGACTTAGCAACTTAATGTCACTTGAGAATACCGCATTATGCACAGTCACAAAATATTACACATCAAGCCCAAAATGGAAGGTTTAGTCATTTATTTTCTTAGTAGCAAAAGTCCCAGACAACATCGTTTTGTAAATTTTTGGGTGAAATCTGTTTAATTAAGAATTGATGCAGTAAAGAGATCAACGGACCAAAGAAAAAACACATTGAAATGCCAGTGAAATGCATAGAGGGAAATACAGTGTGAGGTGGGGGAAAGAGGTTGATTGCCACCAACCAAAATTAGTGGCTTGTGCTTTTATATTTTACACTACTGTTACACTGCATTTTGGAGATCGTTTTTTAAGAGACCAAATGAGGTGCAACTTGTCGTTCCCTTTTGAACAGTTCAACATCGGTTTGAATTTTGTAGATGATGTGGTCAAACCATTGCACTTTATTGATGGTCCCTATTAGCTGAATACAGAATACCAACATCACTGCATTGAAATTTTGATACCCTGGTCAGAATCAGAAAAATAAGACTGGCACAACATTTTAAAAATGCTTACATAAAGATCTAAACCAACGTTAGTAGATCAAACCGTTTGCAAGCTGTTGAACTTTGAAAATCTGAATATCCATTAAATATTGAGAATTAAACTAACTTTACCACAGAGCCCACACCTCTAGCCATTATGTCCATAACAGGATGTATAATAGAAATAATGTTGCTCACACAAGGAAATTACACACTTTGCAAAACACGTGGTTTCAGAAGTCAAACATACTTTCGGAAAAGCTGAGGAATTCTGTCATCAGGAATGTTGGCCTGTCAACAACGCCTGACAGGATTTGACTAATTGGGTCAAATTGGGTTAATTGGATGGATTGGGCCGATGATGAATTTTGATTATGTGTGTGTGTGTGTGTGGCTGCTTGATACAATGCTTCGGGCTTACAACACTGACCACTTTTATCTTACACAATCTCATGACTCCATTTGGCCATCACAGTGTTCTCCTGATAGGCTGTCGCAACTGACTTGTTGAGTAATTGTACTGTATTGCCACGTCTTCCTGGTAAGTTCTTAGCTTACAGTGACAACCCGCTGAATAGATCTATTTGAAAGGTATCACTTGTTCTAGCAGGGAATTGAGTTTGCGCACTTGTTATGCTGAATTAATGTGCTGTTATTAGTTGATACTCCCATCTCGATTTTGGTCACTTAACCTGGCCCTGGGCAACATAACAGAGTTATCACATTCACTATCTTCTTGACCAAAGAAGCAACAAATTTTGTTTGGCAGGATTATTCAATACTGGTCCCCAAGGGCCGAAACATTTCTGGCTTTATCCTCTACTAATAATTTGGAACTCTTTCAGACCTGAGATGCCAGGTGAAGGCAATCAACTAGCAGGTAGAACATAAAACCGGAAGTGTTTCAGCCCTCAACGACTGGATTTGACTAGCCTTGTACTACATCCACTATGTCTACTATATCCACTACATCCACCATATCCACTACATCCATCATATCCACTACATCCACCATATCCACTATATCCACTATGTTTACTACATCCACTTTATCCATTACATCCATCATATCCACTATGTCCACTATATCCACCATATCCACTACATGCACTTTATCCATTACATCCATTATATTCACTGTGTCCACTATATCCACCATATCCACTACCTCTCCTACATTCACATTTTCCAATACATCCACTATGTCCGCTATATCAACTACATCCACCGTATCCACTACATCCACCATATCCACTACATCTCCTACATTCACCTTTTCCACTACATCCACTATGTCCACTATATCAACTACATCCACTACATCCACCGTATCCACTACATCCACCATATCCACTATGTCCACTAAATCCGCTATATCCACAATATTCATTACATCCACTGTCCACGTCTGACATTTACATTTTTGTCCACAAGGGGTCAGCCTTGTATCCTAAGAAAATACAAATATCATCATCTCAGCTCGCATCGCTAACACTAAAATGTTGAGTCAATGGAGCTTTTGAGAGTGTCTTGGCAATATCTGACCCAACATTAGGACGCTGCTGTTACCTCTGGGTGGAAAATTGGACTCTGAGTCAGCCCCTAAGACACATTCCTTGTCAAACGATTTACACTTTTCCCATTAAAACAAGCCAAAGTTTTGAAAAAGCCTTTTAATCTCAAGTAACTGCTAGTAATTCATGTACAACCTAGAAGCAGTGCAGGCCAGTGTTGATGTCTACAGAGCCAAAGTAGACACAGTTGAGGCCTAAAGCAAAATAATATCCAAACCAACTGGTTCACGAGATCTCAACGTCAAGCAGGACGGGTGTGGGAGTGTGGTAGCTGTGCGGTCGTGTCGAGGTGAGGTCTGGGCTTGTGGGTTGTACCTTGGGTTTAGACTTGAGTGGAAGCTGAGGTTCGGTTTGGCCTGGTCTGTGTAGATTTAGAAATGGAGCGCAATTTTATTTATTTTTTATAGCATTTTCGCGTGCAATATTAGTATTGAATATTGACCATATTTAAATAGTTAATATGCTTCAATACCATTTTTTATTAAGCTATAATTACAGTGAAATCCATACAGTGGGGAATCAAAGTGGAAATGTGTCTAAATGTATGTGGGGATGCAGTAGGTCAAACATGCAAATCCATCATAAAAACGTTTTGAAGTGTGGAGGAACATTGTTCAACGTGTGCATATGCGCGTTCCACAACGTTGTCGGGTTTTGCAGCGCGGTTACAGCAACCTCCCTGTCAGTGTCGGCCCCTGGTCCCTGTGAGAGCTGGGCTGGCTAGTAGCAGGGCCCCTGGCACCCAGCCTCACGCCAGCCCGTCACCGAGCCTCTCATACATTCCCCCCCGTCCCCCGTCCCCCGCCCCAGCTTCAGGCCTTCACCGACCCACTGCCAACCAACGCAGAGCTAGACAACCGTGTGTAGCACCCAGCCCTCCCCAGGCAGACCCAAACACCTGAGCTGGCACAGTCGCAAGGGAAGGGAGGGGTCAATTGAGAGTCCAGCCAGCCATACGGCCTGTTGCAGCTGTTCCGTCCCTCTCCACAACGCTCCCACTGTTCAACTTCCAATACGGCAGTAATTAAAACCGTGCCCATCTACGTTTCTGCCAGAACCCCCTCCACACACACACACACACACACACACACACACACACACACAACTCCCCACTCAACCCCCGAAACTCCCCACCCCCCCTTTCCAACAGCTGCATTCACTGCTCAGTTGAATTGAGTTATTGACCGGCTTTTTTGTGAACAAAATTTACTGGTTTGGCCCCTTGTTCCTCTTTGATTTAGTCTTCAAGTAGTTGATTCCTTCTCTATGGGCTTCTCTCTGCTCCGGACCTCTGATTCGCCCATCTGTCTTGAAGACCTGCTTGGGCAGTGGGGCCTGGGGCACACTGCCATGAGCAAGGCCGATACCAATCGAGTTGCAGAAGGGGGACATCCTGGCCTAATGAAAACGTGCAAGTTATAATCTTGGATGTGGACGTCGGGAAACACCATGAACAGTCCGGCCATCGAGTGTTACACATCCCTGATATTATTGTTTCCATATTACCAACCTCCAGGTCAGCTGGGATCTGGCCTGCCACCACAAAATTGCACAATAGTGACAGCTTCCTCCTGTAATTTCAAGGGAAATGTGTTTTTCTAAAGGACCAGGAATAGGTTTTAAGGTTCTCCCTCTCGCATCCGTCCGCCCCTTGATTGCTGTCAAAGAAATAATGGAGTGTGTTGGTTTCCAAGAGCAACAACCTCTTTATCCAAACCATGTCCTTTACCTCGTCCTCACCAGGCATTCCAATATAGATTAGCAGGAAGTCTTTCCTGCTCCGACAGGATAATCCCTTGACGGGAGCCCGCTCTGACCCCTCTGCATTGCCAAAGGTTTAGGCACACTGTATTCTGCTCAGACTGGGACATGAATTGCCCTTAGCACTCATGGTAGCCCCCAGATTTGGGTGCTCCAATGGTTTTTCACTGTTGAAGAACGTGTGGTGGTGGGGGGGGGGCTTAAGGGAGTGAGAAGAAAGAGGGTCCTGTATACTACTAACATTGTGTATGTATAACACTAATACTGTGTATAACTACTGTACTAATACTATGTATGTATTACTACTAATACCGTGCATGTATAACACTAATACTGTGTATAACTACTGTACTAATACTGTGTATGTATTACTACTAATACTGTGCATGTATAACACTAATACTGTGTATAACTACTGTACTAATACTGTGTATGTATTACTACTAATACTGTGTATGTATAACATTAATACTGTGTATAACTACTGTACTAATACTGTGTATGTATAACACAAATACTGTGTATGTATAACACTAATGCTGTGTATGTATAACACTAATTCTGTGTGTAACTGTTGTACTAATACTGTGTATGTATAACACTAATATTGTGTATAACTACTGTACTAATACAGTGTATGTATAACACTAATACTGAGTATTAGTACTGTACAAATACTGTGGGTGTGTGTGTGTGTGTGCGTCTCTGTGTGTGTGTCTACGCATGTGTTTTAAAACCAGGGGTTTCTCGCAGCAATGTTATTAAGAGGTCCGCGGTCTGAAGTGTATTTCCACATCTTTCACCAACACGGAGCGACGTCACCCGCCACCACATTCCTTGGTTACATTCATCCATCAGGGCTGCCAGTCGTGAGAATGAGGATGTAGACAAAGGAAGCACGAGTACAGACAGTGAAATATGGACATGTTCTATAGGGACATGGTACATATAGACTGTGATATGACATGGAAACAGCAATATGTGAGCCGGAGGCTACAGGAGCAGCTTAATCTGTGAAATCCTACGACATATAGCCTCAAATGTTATTATCTGGATTCTAATATATGGAGTTTTGCCTTGGGGCTGAAACAAATCTGACATTTTGACAACTTTAGAAGCCTTTTTGAACTGCACCACAAGCAACAAAAGTTGGATCTAATTGAGATACGGCATCTGTGTGGACAGTGTGTCCAAAAGGGGGATCGAATTGCGATACGGCATCTGTGTGGACAGTGTGTCCAAAAGGGGGATCGAATTGCGATACGGCATCTGTGTGGACAGTGTGTCCAAAAGGGGGATCGAATTGCGATACGGCATCTGTGTGGACAGTGTGTCCAAATGGCTTTACTGACCGCAGTGTCAGGTCCTATAAAGTGATCTGGGAGTTGTCAAACTAGTCTGTGTACCCAGTATGTCACGCCTGCCCAACCAAAAATCAACTGTGTGTGTGTGTGTGCGTGCGTGTGCGAGCGTGCGTGCGCGTGTGTGTTGCAAAGTAGAATCGTGAGCAAATGGTTCTCCAACGCGATTTTTTATTTTACGCCATGATCTCAAGTTATGCCGGAGCTCTCTGGAGTGGGCAGAGTCAGCATTTATCATTTAATGTCTTCCTACATCAAAACACACTGTGACTGTGTTCCGTTACACTGACTGGCTGGGTGTCAAGCCCAGTAACCAAACCGTACCTTGTTCCCTAAGTTGTCCACCAGCCCTGTTTGGGTCCTGGCCAAAAGCAATGCATGGACCACAGAATCGGTGGCATTATGGAAACCACACCAGTCCTACAAAGGGTGTGTAATATGGCATTGGCCGGGGAAAAGGCCTCTGCTGATCGTACAGGCCAACGGGAGAATAGACTGGTGGTTTTTGCAGTTGGGTGGCTGTTTGAAAGCGCGCTCCTTTGGCGACGTGTGTGGCAGCGTTTCTCACCAACACATTATCTCTGGTATTGTAGTTGGCTCTTTGCACTTGTCAGAGTCATTGCTCACTTGCTCGGAAAAATGTTAATATTATTTTATAATGAAAGCCGAGAGGGGACGTTGTTGTTGACCCCCCCCCCCCCGCGCGCACACACACCCACACACGCTCAGTCACCCTCACACACACACAAACACACACACACACAGAGCGCAGTCCGCAGGACGGGAGAGCTTGATGTCATCGCAGATGTCCAAATTCAATTTACATATTTATTGTTTTCCTCTTCTTTTTTTGCCAGGAGGGCGTTCTCTCTCTCCCTCTCTTCCGACACTCCCAGTGCCCTGTCCCTTAGCTACATCTCACACACACACACACACACACACACACACACACAGTGACACGTACACACAGGATGGAGAGAATAACAAGGACAGGAAAAAAAGGAACTTTCCACTCCTTCCTGATCCTTCTGTCTCTTTCCCTCTATTTGTCTCTCTCTCCTTCCCTCTATTTGTTTCTCTCTCTCTCCCATTTCCTATCCTCCCACACCGTGTTGTTCTTTATTTGTAGCCTAGCACTTGGCATTAAATCTTTTTTTTTGGTAAATAAACCCGTTTCTGGTAGGAATTACACTCAACTCAGTGTGAGGTCCTTTTCATAAAGGGGGCCTGAAACCTCCTGGAATCTAAAATGTTTTCTATTTTTGCTTTTGTAAGAAACTTTTGACTGCTTTGAAAGAGAGAAACCAGGTTTTCTCGCGTTTCTGGGGGTGAGTATGAGATCTTTTTCTCTGCATTGTGGTGTGAGTTATTCGAAGAGGCTGCATTTTTTTCAAGATTTACCCTCTTTGTTCTCAGCTGCGCTGTAAGTAGTTCCAGGCCCCCCCCCACTCATCTGTGTGTGTGTGGGTGTGTGTGTGTGTGTGTGTGTGTGTGCGAGGGCAAGGCTGGGCCCGTCGTGACACCTGCTGTTTGGGATGAATGGGGTCAGTGGCAGGGCCCTTTAACAGCTGTCTATTCCCACTGCAGCCACACACACACACACACACACACACACACACACACAGCACCGGACAGGGCCCCACTGGTCTGACCGCAAACAGCCCATGGGACCATGGAAAACACAGCGCCCCCTACTGTCACTGCAACCTCAGCGGGCGCTGACATTTGCGGGAACTGGGTATAGTATTCCGCCACAGAAAAACTGTGGAGAAACCAGGCCAACTATTTAGGTTGGTTTGATCTCACCTGTCTGTGCTCGCGGGCTGTGTGTGTGGCTGGTGGTATTACCAATTTACTGCCATGAGGGGTCACGAAGGGGTCATGACCATGTTAGCGTAAGTCATTATTCATTATTGTGGTTAAAAAATAGATTCAAAGGAAATATTTTCTGCAGAATCCTGAACACTAATTGACCTCCGTTCCCGTGTGAACAGGCAAGGAAATGTGCAACTAATTACAGAACACACAATATTAATAACATGCTTTATTGGTACCCATTCAACAGTTACACGTGACATTCCACACCATAAAACAATTGATATCTCCAGTTCACATAACTCACCGATAACATGCATTTAAAAAGAATATATGTATACAGACATTCCAGAACTCATCTATGGAGGTGTCATGGTGAAACTGTTATAACAAAGACAAATATCTTTCCTTATCTTTCCACCAGAGGTCAGCCTTTTATTAACAAATAATTATGTATAGACTAAAATAATACTTTCATACTGATATTGGAGTGAGAGCTTTTTTGGAAATCCACTGGCCACTAGTTGCTCCACTATGTTAAGACCCCATCTCAACCATTTATGTTGTCCACAACGAAAGTTTAAAATAAGTATGTAAGTGACCTTGTTTGGTCCATAAGGAAAGATCTCCTGTTTAAAGCGTAAGGCTGCATGAAATGGAAGTTACACCGCCCGAACAGGACGCTGGCGTGTCGCAGAGCAGAAGGAGCGCATGTGAAACTCGTTCCTGACCGTGACCTAAACCATGACAATGAGCTGGGGAAACTTAAACAAAGGAAAATTCCATGTCATCACAGAGCTCCGGGTCCAAGTCATGGCAGGCTAACTACAGAGTGCGGTGGCTTGACGAGAGTGTTTGTCAAATGAGCATGTTTGTGTTTTTCAAATGAGTGGCTCCTTAGACCGACATCAAACGGAAGACCACTAATGGTGCCGGGTAGTAATCTACAGCCTTTGTTGACTAACTAAAGAGAGGCCTGGCCAGCGAATGTTACCACAATTTCCAGTGGTGCGAGGAATTTATACCATTACTCTGTTTTACTATGTCGCGAGATTGAATTAACTGTAACCCATTTGCCCGTATATCCACTTCAGATTGTCCTCTGAGGCTCCAACGCAGTGTCAACAGAACAGCGTCCTCTCCTGCTCGAGTTCCTCTGGGCTTTCACACGACATGCATGGCACTGTGTGAACTGTTCTCAGCCAGGACCCGGGGAACCGTCAGAGTTGCACTTGCCGCGGTTATTGTTTGGGCCTGGATCTTTTGGAGAGTTTATACTGGTAGTACATGGAGGCCTTGGAATGGGCCCCCCCCCAGGGCCGGCACACGTGGCCATCGCCAGAGTAGTCGACCAGGCAACGACAGGTGTATGAACCAGCGGTGTTGACACACTCGGCGTGACGGCTACACAGATGAGTACTGTCCAGACACTCGTCCTTGTCTGGGGAAAGAGAGGAAACCATGAAATGATGAGGTGTGGATGACTATCTGCAAAATGTATTTAAAGGGCCAGCACCGGGGGAAAAAAGGGATATAGCTGTTTCTGGGTTTCTACAAAGACTTCCCCTGGACTTCGGGCATTGTAAGGACGCTTCAGCTGCATCATGAGACCATTGTTTTTTCCGTCCCATCATAGTTGAAATTAATGTGTGGACTTTTGTAGAATGTTTTCCAGATGTTCTGTCACACAGCATCTGTATGTGTCTGGTCAAGTTTGTGTTTACTTGGCAATAACCTAAATGCTACAAAAGCAGGTGGTTTGTTGTATTAGCAGTCTGATTTTGTTTCAGTGTTACTTCTCCTTGGCCTCTGGATTTTGATTCTGGCAGACACACACCAAGAACAAAATAGACAGTTTAACCTGTGCTTATTTTGTACTAAGACCCATGCTAGTTTTACAGTAAAACCCATAATAGATTTACAATAACAACCATTCTTGTATTAAAGTAAAACCCATGCTAGTTTTTTTTATATTGGTCAACTAACACACAAATAGCCACAACGTTTTTTTTTTGCTAATGCAACAAGAAAACATAAACAGAAGGGGCCAAAGCTAAGTGACCAATGACAGCTCGCTAGCAAAATAAACAGGTTATCTTGCTGTGTTGGCGCAAGCAAAGCTACGTCTATGGATGATCTGTCTGTTTGACAATGAAGCTCGGAAAAAGTGAGGAAAGTACAAGGGCGTGCTCCGAGACAGTCATTCATTTAGACTGCCCTGACAATGAGGAGTGCACGTACTCATACTCGCATACACAAACACACACACACACACACACATGCACACACATACATACAATCACCAACCAATACAGCCTCTTTTACGAGACACATGTGACCATCTGCTTGGAGATGCAATTATATTAATGTCATGGGGGGCACTAACACGTGTGTACGTGAGAGCAAACATACACAATGACAAATCTAAGGCCTAGAATACAACCTGCTCCTCTCACAGTCCCTGTGAATACCCACGCCGGTATCTAAGAGATTGTTGCTGCTGATCAGTATGGTGAACGTTCGTACCTCGACAGAGCACTTTGTCCCGCAGTGTCGCTAGCACAAACCCCACGCCACACACGCACGCGAAGCTGCCAAAGGTGTTCTTGCAAGTCTGCCGTGGGGGGCAAACATCCGACGCCCCTCGACACTCGTCCACGTCTGCAAAACAACCCCCGTGAGGCCACAAGACGGTCAACGCTTCGAGACAAACGTACAAAATCACTCATCAACAGATGCTGGCGCGCGTGCACTTACAAACACGCACAGGAAGGGAGGTGATGGGTTTTCAAGCACAAAACAATAATTACCAATACATTAAAGAGAGAACCAAATGAGTGCTTTGGTCATCTGTGGAGTTGCTTTGAAATGTACATGGTTGTTGTTTCAACAGCCAGGACTGACAAAAACGCCGCTTGTGATACTTTTCAAGAGCTTTCCTTCCCTACTACCACCATTCTTTTACGATTGCAAATGAAAATACAATGTGATCAGGGTATCGACAGACTTTCAGCGTACTCTGTGCTAAGTCCCCCAAAAATGAGGGGCTGATCAGGGGTGCCTGTGTGAAACCAGTCAGCACGATAAAAGAAACATATTTGGCAGAAATTGACATAATCTGCTGCGTGAAACGTTTGTGTATCTCACTTGCTGAAAGCTGTGTTATTAGAGACAATATAAACTGGGAGTTTTGAACCCTGGATGCTGATTGGCTTAAAGCCTTGGTATATAAGACTGTACACAACAGGTTTGACATCACTTTTTCTGCTCTAATTGCTCAAAAGTTTATAAGAGCAATTAGGCGTCTCAGGGGTTTGTGTTGTATTGCCAGTTTAACGCAGCTAAGCGCGGTGTCCAGGAACTCTGTAATGCATCGTGCCTAAGAACAGCTCTTAGCCGTGGTATATCATCCATATACCACACCCCCTCGTCCCTTACTGCATGAATAACTACCTCTCAGGATGATGCAATGGCTGTTGCTATGTTTTCATGCCTCTGTTATGCTGCCTATGTCATACTGTGTTGTTCAAGTGGCTAAAAGCAGAGCTATTCAAAATCCTAACAGACAACCATCAGAGGTAACTGATGGTTGTCTGTTCTACTTGATAAGTAATTGCATCCACCTGGTGTCCCAGGTCTAAATTAGTCCCTGATTAGAGGGTGGAAGGATGGAGAGAAAAAAGGCACTGGATCTGGCCCCCAAAATGTAGATTTGAATTTGAGCGTGACTGTTCTGCTGTAGCTTGTCTGCGTGCTTCCACCGTAACTACCTAAAGACAGTTTATGGCTGTTACATGACCACTCCTCTGAAGTTTTAAGGTCTGCTCTGTTGGCTCCCACAGCGGCTCTCCTGTGGTGTGTGAAGGAGCTGGTAATGGCTCTCAGGAACGACCGCGGAGGCTGTGCCTTGTTAACAGAACAGGAGGCGTCTCCCGTGAGGACTTTACGACCGCACCAGAGTTATCGAGTTGGGGGACTTAGCAGTAATGAACGCTAGTTAGGTAGGATAATGCACTGACGAGACGGAAGAGAGGAGTGTCAAGCTACTAGGGCCTGGACAGGTTTATTGTTCTGTGGACAGGCTCAGCGGGTAGGTGCTGTTCGTGTACTGGCTGGAGGTCGTTAACATGTCCTCTAGCAGCGTACGCTTGGGAACCTGTCCCTCCACCTGCTCTACAATGACAGCCAAAGACAGAGCTGCTTGCTGGTAGCTACAAACTGGCGAGCAACGACCCCAGCTAGCGTACCGTACATCCCTAATGAATGCCAAGGGAATAGACCAAAACTGTGAGATTTCCAAATCTCACTTCTTCCCTGGGCCTCAGGAACTGACTGAGAGCGCCAGAGAGGGGGAGGAAAGGTGAGGCTGGATGCCATGGCAATACCGTTCCCATGGGGTTGTTGAGGGAGCCCACCTTCACAGGTCCTATTGTCTGGAGCCAGGTGGAGGCCGGGGGGACACAGACAGAGCACATCTCCCCTCCCCTCAATCTGGCAGCCAAACTGGCAGCGGAGGGAAGAACACTCGGGGTCTTCTGGAAGAGAACACAGAATAAACTGGCTTAGAGTGGAGGCAGAAATAGACAGTTGGACCCAAACCCCACACTGACCATCCAGGCTGTGCCATGAGGTAATCATACAGAGGTATCTGTTGTGAAAGCAGCTTGGTTTGGTTTTCTTTGAACAGTATTGCTGATCCAAAGCAGGATGGAATAGTTCCTCTGTATTGCCTCAATAAAACAATTGTTTTGACATCTGACCGTCTAGTCAAAGCCTTTGAGGAATGAAGTGATAAAAAATGTACTATAACTGTCCATCGACGACACAGGGGTTCTAGGGGAAGGATTGCCTAGCTAGGTGAAGCTGAACCGCCAATCACCACTGTGAACCGCTGACTGTTGACCCATCACAGCACACCAGAACAGAGGTGTACTCAGCCCTGTGCTACACTGATCCAAGGTCAGTTTTGCACTGTGTACCCCTGGTGTTACATGTTTGTGTTACAGGGTTGGCAGAACGTAATCTGATTCAACACCAGAGCCTGGGAGTAAGACAAAGTTTGCCTGGAGAATGAAACTCCGTCAACAAGTGACGTGTGATTTTGGGGAACAGGAATGTGGCCCGAAACTGGTTTGGACCGGTACATACTGGTGCAGGTCTTCCTGTCCGTGTGGAGGGCGTATCCTGGGTCGCAGTAGCAGCGGTAGGTGCCGGGGGTGTTCATACAGCGATGGTGGCACGGTCGCTCCGGGAGACCACACTCATTCACGTCTGGAATCAACAGTCAAAATGTGGAAATCAATCAGAATCAACAACCGCGATATCAACGTGAATCACTAGTAATATCTGGATTTAATGTGTGTACGTTGATAATTATTTAGAATCTCCTTGTACAATTGAATTGTAATTATTTGGAATCAACAAACGTAAATCTACACGTGGGAATTAATCATAACAGCTGGGATTGACGTGTATGAATCAATTGTGATACTTGAAATGCACATAAGTCGAAATCTCTCACAATATCTGGAATCAAAGACCCAAAAATTGTGTACGAGTCAATCATACCATATCTGGAATCAACATGCACAAATATTATTAAATTAGAAATCTCCACCTTGGTCACATTGCTGGTCTTCGTATCCCACAGAGCAGGAGCACTTGTCCGGACCTACACACACTCCGTTCCTGCAGGGCTTCGTGCACACGGCTGGACGGTCAAAGAGAACAGGTTGATTAAACGTGTGAATCGCCGTGTTGCTGCGTAGTCGTGGTAAATGAATGACTGGCCACGAGGCTGCTAACTTACGCCGGCAGACACCGCTGACATTCGTCCAGCCAAAACAACAGGATGTCGATCGGCCAAAGGTGCAGACGCCAGCAGCCCCGGACGCACCCCGGAGACGTCCAGACACTTCCCTAGCTGTTCTGGCGGGGGGCGTGGACAGTTGGATTCATGGAAAGACACACATACGGGTTTCTAAAAATGCACATCTTTATGGCTGTTTTCATTGTTACTATACTGCTGTCGCAGTTTTCGCCAATAGGATGACGTAACATATAAAGTAGGCTACTGCATTGAAATGAAGTGCAAAGTCTTGCGAGGATTGAATTAAATAGTAAATAGCATTACAGGTAATTCCAATTCACCACTAAAATACACAGCAGAGCTATGGACCACATTGGGTTGCATTTCATGTCATAGAATTTAGTTGACTGGAACGCCACTAATTTGGAGCAGTTTAAGCAATTTATTATTCACCTCCCATATTTACCTACAGTGGAGATGGAGAGTGCCTTGACACGCACGCACGCACGCAGGCGCTATTTCAAATGGAACTAATTGTTCATTAATTGCAACCAAGGCCATGAATAAAACTGCAATAAGAATAGATACAATTCTAAGGGTAGCTGTTGGTAAACTTTAACACCTTCTGTCTGAACAGCCAGGGGCAGTAATTTAAGTGTGGTACACAATCTATTGAGTAGTTACCAATAGTCTTAAACCAAGCGGGCTATAACAATGCACACACGTTATAGAACATGATACTGATACTGGACCAAAACACCTCAAGACGAATAAACCTCCTGAGCTTGGGTTAAACGACCCACTTGTATGATCTGTAAATAAATTAACACGACTATAATAGTATGATGCATACCTTCTGCTGTCTTGTCGGAAAGCCACGGAGAGCGCGGTACAACTCATGACAACTACGAGAACGCACTGGCGCACCGGTTGCGCGGTGACAACGGTAAATAGGCCTAGCATTGTCGAGTGTCAGGAGGCGATTGTCAGGTCTACATATTACTTTTATTATAAAAAAGTTGCATATAACTTCAATTATTTCGTTTCGAGCGCAGTGAGGAGACACGGCATTGTTCCATTTGTGTCCCGCCGTTGCTCTGAAGGACGACGAGGTAGGCTTCGTACTGTACGAGGGCACCTGCTATCTTTTTTTAAAGGAGTGTCGAGCAATTTGGACCTACAGGTGCGACTTTTAGAGAGAGAGGGAGAGAGTCACCTTTGAGATGGGCTGAAAATACCAATAAATCTCGAAACAATGAAACTGTTTTCAATCCTAATGTTTTTTATATAAGGCTATTTCAAAATTAAAAGAATGCACTGGAAATCATTTGTGTATTGCCGCCTTTGGTTTTGAGCTTACTTGTAATTATATTGCATCAGATGTTTGTTTTATTAATATTTAATCAAAGTATCATTCATTATTATCAGGGTCACATTTTAGATTCTTTATTGTACGTAGTGTGGGTTTTAATAGTTACCTCTTGATGAGAATGGGAATATCCAGTGGGTTGGTTATCCACTGAATAAGAAAGACTTGTTAAGAGTTAAGGCCAATCATAGTGAACGTCTACCCTGTATGATTCAGCTATATGTTCTTGAAGAATTCCCACAAATTTAAATCACATTGGTTTCCTTATTCTGTTACAGTCTGTCGTCAAGCAACATATTCTAAACTTCAATGGGATTTGTATGACCAAAAGATGTGAGAGAAATGGACAAACAAAAATTGTTGTTTCAAACTTGTAACCTGTTTCTCTGCTATGTTTGGTTATTTGTGTACACCAGACAGAAGGACATTACTGAATTAATACTGAGAGCAAGCTGTTAGCTCGCTTCTGATGGACATGTAGCTGCTTATTAGAATGCCAGTTAGTTAGTTGGACCACAAGCTGGGCTGTAAGCTTGCTATCATCAATCCATGGTTGGATGATCAGGTCATCAAGCGTACTGTTGATCACGAGTGGACTTGTAACTCAATTTTCAGGCACCATTTTCTCCACATTTACAACCAATGGCCAATCTCCAAATCCATCTTTTGTCTGTCAACCAGTCGTGTGCCCAGACCATGTCAGCACTCAAGCAGAAACCTCTATGTTGTAATACCGTGGAACGGCAGTGCCTGCCTGAGATCCATGCTGCACTAGCATGGTGGAAAATAAAAAGCACTTGGATGTACCAATCTACAAAAAGCCCATATTGCTGATTCCGTGTATGACTCCGGTTCTGTGAAGGAAGCATCGGTGCAACCAGTGGAACTTATTCGTGAGGCGTACACCACGGACCTGCGAGCCTTCCCCCATGAACCAGCACCAGTCCACAGCCCCGCGTTTGAGAAATTCCGCTTCAAAGCACACCTCAGAATGCGCCTGACTCTGGACCGAAGGTCTTTGGAGTTGGCCTCCGCCATGTAGGAAGCATGTCTTTCTTACGGGAATCAAAGCTTATACATGGCCCTTTGTGTGACAATAAGCCGGAAACCAACAGTGGCAGCTGCGGAACCAGTGCCTTTGAAGTAACAAGCACGATTAGTGAGCAATCAGTTGTATTAGGGCTTGGAAGCACAGATCACCGTTAATCGCCTGTATGGTGGGCTGAACAAAACGAATAGTAATCACGCACACACACATACACACACACACACACACACACATAGTGGCACCAGTCACTGTAGGGACAATTATGGGGGGAAAGTACGCTGTTATTGTATTGGGAACCCACATGCAGTGAATGGAGCAGCTGCCTGCTGTTACGCAGCCAGAAGATAGATTCATTTCAGCACGCCGAGCTGATTGCATCCCCGTGTGGACCTACACGACATGTCACGCTTGTTTACCCTCCAGCAGAACCAAAACACCCCCCGCTCCAAATCAACACGGCAATTTGTCCGACCCCAAAACAAGTGAGGACTTACTGTAAGTGGCACATATTTGGCAGGGCTCTCCAAACCCCCTTGTGCTAATTATGAGATTACCGTGTTAGATAGACAGCCGCGGGGCTCCTCTGAAAGGCCGCCGCGCTGCGAACGGGGAACACACACATGTGAGGCATTTCTATCCCCCCAACCGCACATCCAACATCCAACATCCAACCTCCGACATCCAACCAATCACAGTGATTAAATCATTTGTTGGTGATGTGTGTGCGCGTGTGCGTGTGTGTGTGTGTGTGTGTGTGTGTGCGCTTGGGGGTGTGTGGGTGATTGGGGGGGGGGCGACACACATGAGGGCTCATACGCACGCACACCCGCACATGTGCTTTTCTATTTTTGTCACGTGCACTGCCGCCACACCAATACTCGACCTCATACGTCTTTATCATTCGGTTAAACACCATCCCGAACACCGAGACAGAAGAGGTGTAATGGAATACAAGACTTGCTGGCCATTTTGACTGAGGGGAGTGTGGTGGTGGACAGACTGGGCTCTTTGTGGGATTTGTACAGGACCTCTGTCTGTCTCTCGGTTTTCCTGACACCCTGTCCATACATCCCTCTCAGACTGTTTTCTTTCTCTCTCTTTGTATCTCTCTTCCACTCTCTCTTCGATGCTCTGAGGGTGCCTTGTGTTTGGGATCGTTCTCTTTTCCACCGTCATCCCTCTCTCTGTCTCGCTGTTTGCTTTCGAAAGCCCGGCGGTCCCTGTAGGGCTTTAATGTACTGGTGGAGATTGCTTTACCCTCCATTATGCCGCATTAATTTTGCGGGAACGGTTCATTTGCAGCCCCCCCCGGACTGCACCAAATCCTCCTGCCCTCTCCCACCACATCATACAGTACAGTGGTGCTGTGGTCCTCAACCTGGGGGGTCCCCATATGCAACTAGATCCCCAAAAACAGGCCGACGCCACAGTTCAAAAGTCAGGTATAGAAATAGATGGTGTGGATCAGCAGTATGGACAGTTCTCCATTAGAGTAGATCAGTCATACAGATAGTTTTACATTAGTATATATCAGACATATAGTTATTCTTAAGTAGATCTGCCATACTTATACTTTTCCTTTAGAGTTGGTCAGCAAAACCCCAGAGAAATGATAAGATTTATAACATTATAACATTAGAGTAGGTCAGTTGTCTTTCACACTACACAGTACAGGTGTCCTGTTACAAAGTCATTCCACATTGTTGGAAAATAGTCATGCAGACACATAAAAGGGGTTTTCCTTCATGTTGGTTACAATCAGTTGACATTGATACTGGACATTACAAACTTTAGACCTCATCTATTACTAGTATGCAGGATTATGAACATGTAGGTGTAATGGATGAAGTGGGGCCACTGAACTGTTGAAATAAAGTCCTGTTTTACATTTTTTATGCTTCTATTAGATGCAACAAAGTCTTCAGGGTCGAAGCAACTGTACGTGATCTACAACTCTACATCTGCCACTGATGCAACTTTAATGAATACCACAGACAGAATTAAGACAAATTGGGTTGTTCAGCAAATCAAAGAAAAACTGCTGGTGGCTGAACAACACACATTTTCAGTATATTGGTAACATGTTGAAATCGAACCAAGAACTCCACAATGGAGAACCAGTACTCCAACCATTGAGTCATCTGAATCATATGTCATGGTGGTAGCGTGAGGTTGTTCTAACTGATGAATCCATCATGGTAGCGTGAGGTTGTTCTAACTGATGAATCCATCATGGTAGTATGAGGTTGTTCTAACTGATGAATCCATCATGGTAGTATGAGGTTGTT
>JACXGJ010000561.1:30847-118328 GCA_016801105.1 Esox niger | reverse complement strand
TCCTTCACAGCCATTTTTGAGCTGCTATCTCAAGGAGGAGGTGCTGTGAGGTTATTTACAGGCGAAGGATGTATGGCGTTATCTGCATGAGGACTTGTGGTGATATCTGGAGGAGGAGGAGAAGCAGGTGTGGTGCGATCTGCGCGAGTGGGTTTGGTGTTATATGTGAGAGGAGGTGTGGAGCTATCAGCAGCAGGAGCAGGTGAGTTGCCATCTGCAGGAGTATGTGTTGTTATATGTGGGAGGTGTGGTGCTATCTGCATAAGGAGCAGGTGTGGTGCTGTCTGCAGGAGGAAGAGGTATGGTGCTATCTGTAGGAGTAGCAGGTGAGGAGCTATCTGTACGAGGAGCAGGTGTGGTGCTAACTGTAATAGGAGCAAGCGTGATGCTACCTATAGGAGTGGTGTGATTTGTAGAAGGAGCAAGTGTGATGCTATCTGTAGGAGTAGCAGGTGAGGAGCTATCTGTAGGAGGAGCAGGTGTGGTGCTACCTGTAGTAGGAGCAAGTGTGATGCTACCTATAGGAGTGGTGTGATTTGTAGAAGGAGCAAGCGTGATGCTACCTATAGGAGTGGTGTGATTTGTAGAAGGAGCAAGCGTGATGCTACCTATAGGAGTGGTGTGATTTGTAGAAGGAGCAAGTGTGATGCTATCTGTAGGAGGAGCAGGTGAGGAGCTATCTGTAGTAGGAGCAAGCTTGATGCTACCTATAGGAGTGGTGTGATTTGTAGAAGGAGCAAGCGTGATGCTACCTATAGGAGTGGTGTGATTTGTAGAAGGAGCAAGTGTGATGCTACCTATAGGAGTGGTGTGATTTGTAGAAGGAGCAAGTGTGATGCTATCTGCTGTCTTCGCGCCGCACGGTCTGGCACGCTGATCACCGCCTCTCCATCTCTCCTCAGGAAGCTCTGCTGAAAGGATATTTATGAAGTCCTGGACCATGGGCTTCAGACACTGCTTCAGGCCCTGCCAGTTTAACAGCTGTGTGGAGCTGGGCCCAGATGAAAAGCCGGGGGTGTGTAGCTTACACCATAGGGTGATAAAACACAGCAGAGAGCGTATACTCTGGCTTACACTGTAGGGTGAGTCTTTATGAGGACTCCTGTGTGGCAGGCGCGCTGCTGGGGTGTTAATTGGCAGGACTCAGTAGAGCCGTGGACCTGCCCTTCATAATCCTCACACAGGCGGTGGGGAAAACCAAACGTTTATCCAACACCGCCCCAACACACTCACTCAAACCTGACTGGAAAGAAAATAAAGGCTCTTTCCTATAAAGTATCAATTTTACCTCCAGCCTTTCCTCAATAACAAGGTTCTCTGTTCTACCCACCTCCACCCCCAGCCCAGATTACAGCTCAGAGCCTGCATCCTGGGCCTGCCATTTGAGCTATAAGGACCCACAACCCAGCCCACATCCCAGGTCTTTAAGGTTGTTGTTTATTTATTCATGATTTTTCAATTTTATTTGTATTTCACCCTTTTATTTAACCAGGTTAACAAATTGCATTTTGTTTGAGTTTCAATTTATGAATTTTGCCGAAGCTAATAATGTTAATTCCTTACTGGGACAGAGGTGAATAATGGCCTGTTGTGAAAATGACTCCATGGGCCATCTCAGGATAAGCGCTATTTCCCCAAAATATGAATCCCTTTAAACATCTTATTGCTTTGACCCAGCATACATCCTGGTAACAGCTCCTGTTGCAGATCTGTGGTTTAACACAGTCAGAGTTTGTACCTGTAGTTTAAAACAGCCAGTGTACCGGACCCTCAGTTTATAACAGCCAGTTTCCCGGACCTGTAGATCGTAACAGCCAGTGTACCGGACCTGCAGTTTATAACAGACAGTGCCCCAGACCTGTAGACCATAACTGCCTGTGTTTGAGACGTGTAGACCATAACAGCCTGTGTTCTAGCCCTGTAGATCATAACAGCCTGTGTCCTAGACCTGTAGACCATAACTGCCTGTGTTCGAGACGTGTAGACCATAACAGCCTGTGTTCTAGACCTGTAGACCATACCAGCCTGTGTTCTAGACCTGTAAACCATACCAGCCTGTGTGCTAGACCTGTAGACCATAACAGCCTGTGTTCTAGACCTGTAGATCATAACAGCCTGTGTCCTAGACCTGTGGTGTTCCAGTCCTGTAGTTTATAACGTCCTGTGTCCCAGACCTGTAGTTCATTACAGCCAGTGTCTCGGCCCTGCCAATAGCAGCTATGGCCTGTTGCCCATGGAAAGAAAGTAAAGCTTTGTTCAAATCCCAGGATACTACTTTCAGTTGTTTTTCCAACAGTGTCACAGAGGACTGTTCGGCATGCTGGGTAAATAAATGTATTTGTGATGCTGCCAGGGTAACGACTGCGTAGTTCAATTAGTCCAACAGCTTCCTCGAAACGTTGCCCTGCACCCATAATCACAGGAGGACTTTTCCCTCTTGCCAAGTTTGCATCGTAAAATTAATAATAATCTCAGTGGAAGTGCTTAAATTAAGTTGAGTGGAATAAAACAATGTAATCTTGGTCTTACTTAAAATACAGCAAGTCCTGTTATAACTTCGTGTTATGTCAGTCCTATAACCTAGTTGCGGAGGCCATATGAAGAAAAGGCCAAGTGATATCACCACAAGCCTTTGTGCTGCAAAACACTAATTTACAAATATGAATCAGTTGCAGAAGTTAGATCCTTTAGGTGGTTTAGCCTAATCTGAGAGTGAAGGAAGAGGCCCCATCTGTGAACCCCTGCACTCAGCATATTCAACTCAGACGACAAATTGATTTACTTAAAGTGCATCCCATCCAAAAATGACTGCACACATGAACGTCTGATTAAGACGAACCCTCAGCACATAGCAGAATGACGAGTAATGTTGGAGACAGCCGAGGAGGAATGCAGAGGTTCACAGAGGAAAGATGAGGGAGCTGAGTTTGGAGAGGAGCAGCATACGACTGCCAGATGAGGGTCCGCTAATCACGCCGAGCAGAGAGACACACACACAGACCTCTCCTCTGCAGCACGGCTCCTCCCAAAACGGATGGCGACATTTTCTACAGAAACTCTGTGGATCCTTATGTGTTTGAGCTCAGTAAGGAGGAAGAGTGGTAGAGCACAGGAGTAAAAGGAGGAATAGTGGGAAAAGGAGGAATAGAGGAGATCAGTAATGAAAAGAAGGTGTCGTAGAGTATAGTGAGGAGAGAGAAGCTCAGAATGGAAGAAGAGGAGGAGTGGTAGAGCTCATTAAGGAGAAGGAGTGGTAGAGCTCAGTAAGGAGAAGGAGTGGTAGAACTCAGTAAGGAGAAGGAGTGGTAGAACTCAGTAAGGAGAAGGAGTGGTAGAACTCAGTAAGGAGAAGGAGTGGTAGAGCTCAGTAAGGAGAAGGAGTGGTAGAACTCAGTAAGGAGAAGGAGTGGTAGAACTCAGTAAGGAGAAGGAGTGGTAGAACTCAGTAAGGAGAAGGAGTGGTAGAACTCAGTAAGGAGAAGGAGTGGTAGAACTCAGTAAGGAGAAGGAGTGGTAGAACTCAGTAAGGAGAAGGACTGGTAGAACTCAGTAAGGAGAAGGACTGGTAGAACTCAGTAAGGAGAAGGAGTTGTAGAACTCAGTAAGGAGAAGGAGTGGTAGAACTCAGTAAGGAGAAGGAGTGGTAGAACTCAATGAGGAGGTGAGGTAGAACTCAGTAAGGAGAAGGAGTGGTAGAACTCAATGAGGAGGTGAGGTAGAGCTCAGTAAGGAGGAGTGGTAGAACTCAGTAAGGAGAAGGAGTGGTAGAACTCAATGAGGAGGAGAAGTTGAGCTCAGGGTGGTAGAGCTCACCGGGCCATGCACAGGCGTTGAACTAGCTTGGCCAGGGACGTCTGAACAACGTCTCTCAGCGCTTTGACGTGCCCTCGTGCTTAGCAGGACTGAGAGTTGACTGGGGTCTGGGGATGTCTCCTCAGGAACGGCAGCGTATCTGCAACCCCTAATTAGCCTGCTTTTAAAGTCAGCGCTCATTGTAAACGGAGCATACTCACAATATGAGTGACATTGTTTTCCCTCCCAAAAATCATAACAAAAGCATTTGATGTAGCACATCGAAATTGTGGGTCATAGAATCTACTGGTCATAAAAACTGACTGGCATGCTCATTCTTCCCTAGATCTCTGAATGGTCCACTCATTCGGCTGAAAGGTGTAACATCATAAATGGCTTCATGTTTTTAAATGTTTTCTTGAAGTGTATCTTCTCCAAATTCTGCTTTGGTCACAAATATTAGAACAAGTGAACATTAACTTTTCATGAATGAGTGTAAAGTAGGATTTTCTCTAGCCAGTATCTGTCACACCAGTTGGATCATAGTAAAACCCATGGCTACACTGTGAAAACAGTGCTGAGGGCCTCAGTTGCAAGGAGTTTTATGCCATTCTCTATACGCTCACAGCCCAAGGAGAGGTGTTTATAACAGTATATTATTTCAGCCCATTGGCTATGGTGCTGAGGAAATCCACATTGCTTCAAATCAGCTAATTATTTACTGTATTTGACACCAAACAAACAAATCTTGTCTCTCCCAGTTTACACTGGACAGGCATTTCTGCCCAGAGCCGCTCAGGATGAAACATGGGCTCTGTCACATAAAGAGCTTTTCCCTCTGCCTTTTGTTTCCATCCTTCAACCACTGTTTTACTATGTTTGAAGTGCCATTTATTTTACCTACATATCAGCTTCACAATTGATTAGGCCTTTCTTACAAACACTGCTGGACAATGTTGGTTTTACATAGACGTGTTGGAGGGGTTCCGTCAATTGAGCTGCTAAGAAAAGGTATTTCCAGCCCTTGTTACCCACGCAGCATTCCTCAAGGAACAGGACTAAAAACGTAAACAAACCTTTTTAGAAACGCATTTCATCAAAAGTCTCTCACTTCCTACTTCCAGCAGTTTCAGGAAAGTGACTATATTTGCACCGTGGTCACCTAGAGGTTTTCATTATTATTAAGTCTGGTATTAACTGGTGAATCAACACAATGACTTGACTAATCTCTTCTAGTGTTGAGGCCCTCTCTAAAAGCTGACAATAGGCAGACACCAACCACATGCTGAAAGACTTGCATTGCGGAGTGTTTTGTTCTCAAGTGTTTATCTTTGGGGGAGAGAGAAAGTGATGAATCAATGTTTCATAGCAACTTTCTTTTCTGGATTGTTGAAATAAAACGGTTGGCCGTCTGTTGAGAAATTGATAGCACTTTGTTTTAAGGGTCTGTCATAAACCATTTAGATTGCATTTACAAACAGTTTTCTCATAATGTATTAATCTCTGAACCCACAGTTATACATATTAGTAAGCAAGTTATTTAGAAATACATATGTCCTTAAATATCATTCTATAGAGATAAGGAATAGTTCAACCTAAAATCAAGTTTGGATGAAATTCCCCTCATGTCGGGTTGTGTCTGAAGGCCCATGGTGTCATATGTCACCATAAGCTATTCTTTACTTCTTTCACAGCCTTGAGATAGCACATTAGCTTCAAATTCATGGATAAAACCGTGCAACCTGATCTAGCAAAAGTTGCATTGTATGTGGAAACCTACTTTCAAAACACTCCAAACTGTGTTTAGTGATCTGTCACGCTAGTAGCCATTTTGGCACTATATTCACTAGCCACAACATGTGTCGTTCTGTGATGTCATGAAACAATATTTCGAAAATACATGGTGCCAGATATGATTGTCAGTAGCCTGCTTTCTTCGGTGGAGTTAAAATGGTTTACGTGCGGTTAGGTTTTCGAATCCACACACAAGATGGAACTCTCATGGAAATGCATAGGGGAAAGACAGTTTATGGTAACGATCATACATTTCTTCATTGCTGCCAGCTAAATTAGCCTCCTTTGATTTTGGGAAGTATTTACACACCCATTCATTAGCAACATATATTATTTACAAAGGCACACACCTGTCTATATGATACCCCAAGGAACTCTCAATTAAAACTCAGAGATATAAATACAGTATAGATCTAGGCAAGGTTAGACAGAAATAGCTTATGTGAAGAAAGTTCCCAGGAGTACAATGGGCTCCATCATTGTGAAACATTCTCCAGTCTGCCAAGACCAAAAATGTACCTATTAGACCTGAATGCCAGGCTTTAATTCTGGCTACAGCAAAGTACCACTGATCATCTGGCTAATACCATCCATACACTGAAGCATAGAGGTCTTTAGCATCATGCTAAAGGGATATGTCACAGCAGTAGGAACTGGTAACCGTTTAGGATTGAGGAAACAACGACAGGAGAAAAATACAAAGTGGTCCTTGAAAATCTGATCTGGAGGTGGATAGGACCGTAGACTGGGGGCAAAGATTCATCTTTCAGCATGACAGGTATCTGAAGCACAAAGCCAAGACAAGGCTGGATTAGCTTTGAGGGAAGTCTGAGAATGTCCTTGAGTGGCACAGTGAAAATCCAGATTTATCTTTGGGAAGTCCTGAAGATCGCAGTTCACAGAGAAGAATGGTATCAACTGTTCAAAACAATGTGAGCAATGTTTAGGCATTTAGGAGTCAATGCCAAACTAGCTAGCTAAATGTAGAATTGTGTGTAACATGGTGCTTTTGTATTATTATATTTACCTGATAATACAGGTTGTAAATTATATATTTCCTTTGGTACAGGATATTACATCACATGTTGAATTTTATCTTAGCTGTAATGAAACGTACATTCAAATTGTAGGTGTTAATGCTCAGATCCTACATAGCTATCTAGCTAACTAACTACAATATGTTAGTAACGTGATGCCATTGGATTGTTGGAATTGCAGTAATAAAAAAAAAAGATTGTATATACCATTCCCATTCTTGGGGTTAGAAAATATTTTATTAGATCGCAAATTAGCCAGCTTGCTAGCTAACCGCAATTTGGTTGTAATGCCATGCCTTCATGTTATTTTATCCATCTGAGAATCCAAGAAAAGTAACTCTATATTTCACTGGGGGCAGGAAATACAAGCAGATTTATATCTTTTGGGAACAAAACTGACCATTTAACATAGGAATCATCAGTGCAGTAGAAATTATGAAATAAAATAAAAATGTAATGACAGGTAAACAACTGCACCAGATTTAAAATAACTTTCACCAACCCCTTCACACACTCCTTCCCCAACCACTTGGCATCTGATCTCCCATTTCAGACAACCCCTTCACACAAAGACTTGGCATCTGATCTCCCATTTCAGACCAACCACTTCACACTAAGACTTGGCATCTGATCTCCCGTTTCAGACCAACCACTTCACACTAAGACTTGGCATCTGATCTCCCGTTTCAGATCAACCTCTTCACACTAAGACTTGACATCTGATCTCCCGTTTCAGACCAACCCCTTCACACTAAGACTTGGCATCTGATCTCCCGTTTCAGATCAACCCCTTCACACTAAGACTTGGCATCTGATCTCCCGTTTTAGACCAACCCCTCACACTAAGACTTGGCATCTGATCTCCCGTTTCAGACCAAACCCTTCACACTAAGACTTGGCATCTGATCTCCCGTTTCAGACCAAACCCTTCACACTAAGACTTGGCATCTGATCTCCCGTTTTAGACCAACCCCTTCACACTAAGACTTGGCATCTGATCTCCCGTTTCAGACCAAACCCTTCACACTAAGACTTGGCATCTGATCTCCCGTTTCAGACCAAACCCTTCACACTAAGACTTGGCATCTGATCTCCCGTTTCAGACCAAACCCTTCACACTAAGACTTGGCATCTGCTCTCCCATTTTAGACCAAGCCCTTAACACTTAGTTTGTTCTATCTGCTGCTTCACCCAGGTCCAACAGTTCTTACGCAGCTGCTGTGTACTTAGAGTTTTACAATGTCCTTCTTGAACATCTATTTGTGAGAAATTACAATAGTCACTCAAAACATGAATAAAATATTTAAAAACAGGTATTTTGCTGAACAATACTTTAGTAGTGATTATAAGTAGTTTTTTCGGGGTGTAATATCAACAAAGTGTTAATACTACACACATACTTTAGTGTTTTCCATATTAAAATGGTTTATTGTGTTACCTTAATAAGACTTGTTTATAAGGATTTTCTGGGCTGACTTGACAATGTAATTAAAACACAGGATACTGAATATAGGCAGGATACGAAAATATTTTGTAAAGTAAATAATGGTAATTGATATTAGATGTTGTGGACAGTACATTGTCTGACACTCATGGCTGATAACAACATAGATTTATTCTCCTCATATCGATTCCCCTACAAAAAATTACAAATGTAACTCACTCTGCTTGGGCTTCATGTTGAGATGTCATTGATGTATTTGAATTCCCATTGGTTGACATCATGGCGAAAGTTAGTCTTCCTGAGGTTTGGCATTAAATAAAAAATACATTACAGACAAAAAAAACTTTACAATGTATGCATTACAGATAGTAGTAGTAGTGACATTTTAAGAAATGTATTTGTGCATAAACATAGTTGTGCATGGACCTAATTTTACATTTGTAGTTTTACATTTGTAGTTTTTTGTGTCAGTCACTCAAGTTTCTTTACTCCATAAAAAAATCGTGAGAATTCCAAGAGATTTAACACAGAAAAAAATACCCAGATTTATTTCCTTCTGGCATGAGAAAAATACATGTTTTGCCTACAGAATATGTGTATACGGATCTGGGTAAGCAAACTTTCAGTTTACTGAGGCCCCTAATGTTGAATTAAGATTTTCTTTGTTTCTCTCCACCTGGTAAAAATTGTCCATCCCTGTAATAAAGAAAACATCACTGTATGAAACATGATTTTAAATTAGATGATGGTAGTTATGTGACGTCCTCTGCATTAAATATTATTTTATTAGATATTTCTCTGCTGAAGGTCACTCTTTTCTATGCCTGTTATGCTGTTCCTTCCTCATATTTATTATGCTACTGCATTATTTGTATATGAAGGAAGAGATCACATTAAATGGTGAAATTTGTCCTGTATATTTACAGAAATATGTGCACTTGTTATTAGGTTGTGTTAAGTCACCACCAGTCAGAGAACTAATATCACCAGTATTCAAGAATGTCAACAATTAAAGTTCACTCAGTCTGGAACAGCCTGCTATCTAAACAATGAGGACATTGTTATTTTCATAAACCTGTTGACTCAAGTCCTGGAAGACCATATTATATCCAAGACAGCTGTTTTTCCATACATTTCTTGGGGGGAAAGAAAATTAAGTATAAGTCTCCATAAAATATTGATTACACTTTTTCGGTGACCGGCCTCTATAAGCAAACAATTAGCCAGAAATAATCTCTGACTTGCAGAAGACAGAGTCTTAACAGTTTTTCCACACAGGACGCCACACTGGTTAAGTTGTTGTAAACAACCCAATTAACATTATTAAAAAGCGTTAATCTAATATTACAGCATGCCCCCAAACACAAACAAAAGAACAGATATTCACCATGTCCCAGTGGCCAACTAGCGGTTGGTTGTGTGGATGCCTCGCCTCTGACAGTCCTGCAGGAGGAAGGAGAATGGAGAATGAGAGATAGGGTAAAAGGTCAAACAAGCGGTCCTTATATTTGTCCAGTTCCACACACACAGCATGTACAAGAACGGGGAGTCAGGGGGAAGGGGTGAGTAGGAAGGGGTTGGTTCCCACAGAGGCCCTGCAGACATATGCTTTGTTTTCCCTCAGAGAGACAGAAAGAGAGAGAGAGAGAGAGAGAGAGGAGGGAGGGGGAGAGAGGTGCCCCCCCATTTGCAGCCCTGTCAGATCCATCAATTTAGGTTGCATCAGTGGTATTCTCTGGTTGAGCAGCATTCATCCAAGCATGCCACAGATAGCCCGGTGCTAGCCAATCCCTGTTAGAAGCCTGGAGGAAAGCAGTGATGAAAACCGGGGACACTACTGGTACACTCTAACTTTCCCGGGGACAGATATCACTGGTGCACATTCAGAGAGCTGGGGACACATATCACTGTTACACACTAACTTAACTGGGTAAGCACATCACTGCTATGGTCAGTATGCAGAGAATAGAAAGCAGGGTTCCCACAGGGCCGACCTGAAAGCTGGAGTCTGTGTCTTTGCTTCAGCATAGTGAAAGTTAACCATAACAGACTGTGGCACCGCCAAAAGTGAGGGAGAGACTTCTGATCATGTTCTTCAGGACATGACATTGACAGACAATCTTATAAGTTCATCTGACTAGTGCCTTTTATTATCCGCATACTCAGTTTCTGTGTTCTAGACTGTTCTAAACTTTCTTTTTCTCTCCATTTCTCAATAACAGACTCTACACTGCACCAAGGGCTTTAATGCCTCGAAAATGCATTTCAAGAAACAATACTTAAAATGTTCTTTATTTTTCATGATGTCGTTTTTGTTAGGTATTTTATTAACCAACCGTGGGACCTCCCAGAGGTGTAATTAACCTGAAATCATGTGAAACACATTAAAGGCACACAGACAAATGCATTAAAAGCACACAGACGAATGGACTGCATCCCAGTCCATTCGGGTGTCTCATAGCAAAGGGGGAACATTATATTTAACCCTTATTCAAACTTGGCTTAAACCTTAATTTAGAAATCAAGTCAAGGGCCAAGGTCTCGTTGACACCTGAGCCCTGTATTACGGAAAGTAGATACGAAAAAAGAAGACCGAAAAAAGAAAAAAGCCTGTGAAACGCATTGATAGCAAGCACTCACATTAAGAAAAGTGATCACTGTTGAGAGTCAAAAGGCATTGTGTCAAACTTTTGACCCAATCACCAGGGAATATTAATGGCATCCACACTCTTAGCGCACACAAAAAACATTTGTTCTACAGGATTATTATCCCTTACACATATAATCAAATGCAACAGACTGGTAGCTGTCTCAGCGGTACAGCAAAGTCCTGCGGGCAAATGGGTAGCACACCAAGCATTGGTGGAGAGAGTGCAACATTTGACAAGAAGCAAACATTCTCACTGGTAATTATCGCCACATTAAAAAAACCTGTCAAATTGTATTTTATCTCCTTAATTATATATATTTAAGTCATTTTTGCATTCAGGGTAGATTGTGGCTTTGTGCATAACTTCTTCACATTGTTGGATTGGGTACTCAGACCCTTTTGATACTGGCCCACCTCTTTAAGTGCTAAGTTACTATTTAACTTTTAGTATTCTTACGGGATGTTATAATTATAAATGGTATCTCCTGTTGTGTGAGTGTTATAATGTCCTTATGTCGGGAGAACAGAATAGAACACATATGGTGTTGTGTACACTGAAAAACATATGTTGAAAAAACAACCTACAAGCATTTTAACTGAAAGACAATGTCTTTCTTTAGACATTTTGTTTTACTCTTCTCTGTACTAAAACTAGAAGTACAATCAAAATTTGATGCTCGGAGAGTTGTAGCTTTAACTCCTCCTCAGCCAACTTATACATATTTGCAAGAAATCAAAGCTCCTTTGTGGTGCTGGTTTAATCCTTTCTCTGCCACATAAAGGACGTACCTTTAAACTTGCTTTCACTGCACTGACAACCATGCAAATTGCTGGGAGGTAGGATGCCATCTCATTGACATTGTTTGTTAAAAACACAGTGAAGGGGAAAGGTCTAAGACATTCCTTACTCACCCTCCCCTCTGTGAAGCCAAGGAGGGATTGTCACCAGCATGTTATTGACTATTAGTTTTGAAACGTTTTCACTCAGTTGCCCAACTAAAATAATCTGCCGCCGTAATCTGCCAGTATTGCTGCTGGATGTTTCAAGGCTGTTTTCATTCAGCAGGAGACCTGACCCACTTTAAATACCTGTCTTTGCTCTTCCACATTGCCCCAATAATTACACAGCTCTGAAACCGTGCTGGAATTCTTTAATTAGAATTTAAACTTGGAAGCTAATTCCTTAGCTGCATTAGCTGCCAGTGTTCATCAGAAGTTCCAATTAATATTTAATCAGGGAGAAGTTTCATTACTCATAATTATTGTTATTGTACTACTATTTCAGGCTAAATCCAACCGTTTCCGTGTTGTTTAAAAAAGCTCATTATATTAAATGTATTCATTATATTAATACATTTCATGGATAGATAGAAATCCATGAAATGTATTTAGGCCAGTTACCAAACTTACAATTCTTTGTGAGAAAAAAGGGGAAAGACTAACAAGAAATGTTGAGCATTTCCTAAGGGGTAATTAAAAGTATCACTTTAGAGTAAAAAATATATTAACTTTATACTTTAGGTTGCCAGGATATTTGAAAGCCATGATAAATGCATGTCCAGGTACAACATTATACTTACTTTAGTAAAAAGTTATAATAATTAGTTATTAAGTCACACAAGTACAAAGATGAACTTTGAAATATGCACTAGATGTTTCTCTTTGCCTTCAAAAACAGTGTCTGTCCACAATCAGAGATGCCATGGTAACCAGAAGCAGGACATCAGTGGGCTGTGATGAGTATGGGCTTCTAACCCACACAGCCCTTTGATTCAATAGTGACTAACAGTTTCATTTAGAGCAACCGCTTCAAAAGGGGCTAGGAATTTCTAGTGTGCCCCACCATTAGGTCCCATATATTATTATTGAACCAGGCTTCAACCAGCCACAGTCCTGAACATGTCCTAATGCTCTCCTGATTGGTTAATTTCTCGTGTCAGCAGCTTCCTTTGGACGAGGACTGATACAATTAGAGTGGAATGGTGGGGGATTGCGATGGGATGTGTTAGCTTCAGTCTGCTCTCCTCCGAGCTGGATCATTGGGCTGGCTCCTGGCTTTGGTTAGAAGATGCCGTTTAAATCTGTATTTCCAAAAGTTCATGCGTAGGACACGTCAGTGTGGGGTGGTGATGGGCAGGCAGTAAGCAGTCACAGAGAACATCGCAGTTCCTCGCTAATTGAAAACATTTACATTCTGATAACAACACGGAATCATATGTGGTTTTGGTGGAAAGGTGGGGGGAAGAAACTCACATGATTGGGTTGGGAAAGGGGATGGGACGGAGGGTTTATGAGCGGTAAACATTGGTATGGAACGTTCTCAAAGCGGTCCCACCATAGTTTCACTCCATGACAAGGACGTATTGAACTGGAGATGGCACGGAATGGAAAAAAACACGCAGACATTTTGTATGAATGTACATATTTCGGGACAAATTGGTCTCTCTGACGTAATGTGTCTTTAATATGGTTTTGGTTGGGCTCATTAAGCATTGGAATTTCTAGAGTTTTCTCGTGGTCGGAGGGTACATTGTTAAAAGAGGTGTATTGACCAAAGCCATGGAACTGTGTATGGAACTGTGAGTAATGGTAGATGAGGGTAATCTTAAAACCAAAAATTGGGTTAGGAATATCAATATGCTCCCTTTTTCATCACACAGAACATTTGTACCCCTTCCTACCCCATATCTACAATTGGCTGTGAGCAATGAGATAATTCTGATAATGCAGCTACAGTAATTGACCTGCAACAACATTATGCACATTTTAAAACAACAAAAAAAATTATGAGATCACTGCACCTATTTCTTTCCTTTCCAAAATAGTCGAGAAGGAAGGTTTTGAGTGATGAACAGAAGCGTTAAAATTATGAGACCACTGCAAATTGAATGCTTCGGTTGAACTCAAAACTTTCTTGTTCAACTTTTTTGGAAAGAAAAAGGTGCAGTGGTCTCACAAACACCTAATGATTTTGTTACCTGTGGTTCTGTTGGCTATTAAAATGCTGAGTGTAATTGTTTTGGAATTAGGAAACACATGATGATTTATGTAAACTGATAGGAGGGTTTAGAGCACTTGCTTTAACCAGGTGAACAGTAATTGGTCTACTGTGATCAAATTAGCATCATGTCGTTGGCCAGTTGTCCCATCCCACCCAAACGAGCTGAAATTCCAGGTGTTTTCTTTTCACCAGCATTTTCACGAAAGACATCGTAATTATCATAATTATTACCTCAGAGTATTATGTTGAACCTATAGTGGATGTAAAATTGGAAAAGTGCGTTTCTGACTTGACTGAGATTCTAAACGCATTAATGCAATGTGATGTAAAGTTTCATTAAATCTGTCTTTTCTGTTATTGGTCTACTTATCATACGAAAGCCCTTCCCTTATTCAAACAAAGCAGCAGTGCAGCAATGTGTGGTAAAGGCTGAGAGCATTCTGGTTTATCTTACCTTTGGACAAATAAACTGCAAGATTGATTAATAAGTGTGTAGGAATGTGAGGGGAGCTGAACATTGTGGCCAATGTATCTTCCAGAAATAATGAATATTACAGACCCCTCTCCTCTCGTATATACAGAACATTACTGGCCAGGCATATACAAACCAGGGTCTTGGTTTACATTCGTTTACGCTGGTCCACATGGCCGAGGTCTATAACTGCAATTTGACCCCTAGCTGAGACAAGACAATTTACTTGTGTTTAAATAATGTGTGGTTAAACAATGTAAATTAATCTCACCGTGAAGACACATCTGAAGGTTTTCTGTTTTGCGGGTTTGATTTGACACTACATAGGAATGTTTTATTTCTATCACGAACGATGAATACGTTGTGGAGTGCATTACAAATGTATTTCAGTCAGCTTGAATTATTTCTATATGTAAATATATTTCTGAGATAAAAGGGCGTGAAACACATTACGATTATGTCAATTGAATTTACAGAGAGGAAAGTGTTATGCAGCACAATTACAGACTGACTAAAGACCTAAACTTCAACTTTACTGTACAAGCAATAGGCCTAAACTACAAAATCTCACTGTATAAGCATCAGGCTTAAACTAGCATATCTGCATGTACAAGCTTCAGGCCCTAAAATATCATATCTAACTGTACAAGCATCAGGCCTATACTAGCATATCTTCATGTACAAGCTTCAGGTTTAAACTACCACATTATTAAATAGCTTCAGGTTTAAACTACCACATTACTGTATGAGCAGTTTTTGTGGTAATTGATCTAATTACAGCATGTTAATGATTGTATAATGATATCCAAAATGCACATCCTATTTAAAAGATGTGGCAGTACATTTGCAGGGAAGGTTTCTATTCCAGGTTAAGCGATTTATAAATATTTCAAATGAATATTAATTAAAAACCCTGTTCTGCAATGATGTCTTTCTTTGTCTCATGGTGTAAATATAGTCTTTGTGGGTGGCAGATCAAAATGTGTGCAGTTGTTGACATTTTAGGGGGCCAGACTCGTTGGACAGAAAAATACAAGAAAATGTGCCTTGTGTCTCCCCCCCAAAAAGCTGGCATGTGCATTCCTTTTCTTTTAAAATGAATGGATCCAGCTGCCATTATTATAGTAGCCAACTAAATTTAAACACAACGAAACCAGGGTATCTCTGGACACTGGGGTATACAGGGTATTTCAGCACTGCGGAATGAGCGGAATCCTGAGGTGGTCAGGGCATTAGTACGCCATTGTTGTTGCCCAGGCAGTGATAACACTGGATCCGGGGAATCTTCCAGAACAATCATCGGTCAATTTAAATGACTGGCCATTAGTGCGCTGGTCCAAGTACAGCAAGTATAAACACTTGATAAGAGTATATACTTGATAAGGAAGTGTTCCTGCGCAGTCCTTATCTTCTTAACTGAAAACAAATCAAGTTGTTTAATGTGACTATTTCGTTTTGTTTCAGGACGAGTTCCCCTCGGTGACTGTACAGAAGAGCAGTAGATGCTCTTAGTAGATGTTTATGTATTAGACATCTGAGTGGAGGAGCTGTGGCAGGAGGAATGGTGGCGAGGTTGACAATGACTTCAAAGCCAGGCAGATCAAACAGATATCAGGGTGAGAAGTTTGAAGGACAGAGCATTGGCTGCGTTTCCCCAATACCCAACAGCACAGAACCGCGCAGAGCCGACGTCACTTCTCTTCCCACTCCTCCCTTATCCCTATGGACTCTCCCTGCCTGTCAGAGATTTCATATAAAGTCAACACAGTGTTCTGTGGTGAACAGCAAAGGTAGCGGTATTTGCTGTAGAGCGCCCAGCAGGAGTTGTTAGGGGAGGACGCACAGAGGTCAACGTTGTGGTAGAACGACGACAGATGCAACACAACCGAATTCACCCTGACATCCAGCTCGGTCCGCCTGCCAACTTTGTCCCAGGCTCCTGTGACTCTCCAGGAGAGCTGGGAGAAAATGTACGGAAGGAGGAGGCCGAGGGAAGGAGGAAGAGTTGCTAATAGTTTCGGTTTCAGTGCTGAGGTATTTGCCTGCGAGCTGGGCTTGACAGATTAGTCCTTATAGCCCAGACTGAGAGTTGCGTGGCTGAAACAAGAGCTAGCTTCATGAGCAGAGTAACACAAACCCGGGCCAGGCAGTAGCGCGAGGGCTGGAAAGCGATCCCTTGATGAAAGTGAGGGCCGTGCTCCACCTTTCATGTTTCCATAGGTTTTATTTGGAGCGCGCACAGATGGAGCTGCGGACAGAAATGACAGACAATTAAGATTGCACAAAGGAGAGGGAAATTCAGTATCAGGCTACATGACCCCGGCTTGCCGGCAGTATTTCAATGCATATGACCGCCTTTTGTAATGAAATTCTTAGGAACCTGTGCAAAATAAGGTTTTTAAGCTGCAACATGGGTTCAACTAAGCATAGTGCTTCGTACCTGGCGGACTCTCCTGCTTTAAACCACCTCCATGCATCAAAGAGACCGAGCAATAGAGAGGGGATTAATGTGGAAATAAACCTCTGGCTTTCTACATATCAAAGACCAGATAAGCTTATGAAGTTTAATTCATATGTTTTATTCCACCAAACTGGCCATTTGTGCCGGCTGGCCGGGCCCTGCTGAACGATAGTGGGTCGATAACGATCCGGCTCCACCAGCTCCATGGAACTTGAATCCATTTTAAAATGAGAACTGGCTTGAACATATAAATTAACCTCACCTCCTCGCCAGTCGCCTGGGAGAGGGACTCTATCTCTCTCCGAATGTCCGTCCACGAGGATCTTTGCTTCCATAACCTAAGACATCCCGGTTTGAGTCCAGGTTGGACGAGTCCAAGTAGGGCGGCCGCTGTATAATGCACACTGTCTCCTGACAGAACAGAACATCTGGAGGGAGGTGTCTGAGGCTGGAATGAGATTTAACGTTCAGACTATCAATGTGAGCTAGGACGGTTTGTTAATCCAGACCTCGGCATCGTCTCTAGGGCCGGTGTGTGAGAGGAACAGATAGTTTGCTTCTAAGAGCTAAACATCCTCCTGATTGAATGTGCAAATGATTCCAGAATGTGGCGCTGGCCTCTTTTCAGCAGTACAGAGCCTGGTGACGTCTTAATATGTTGAGGACCCTCTTCATGCCGATGCCACCCTGGAGATACAGAGCTGGATCCTCTCCTCTAATGAAGAGCTTATTCTCCCATCTGTGGTTCCCCAATCCCCATTGACTTAATCAAATTACACGCCGTCTTTAATCTCTCTGAGGAGGCAGTTTATTAAGTTGAATTCTTCGAATATACAGCAAATGGTGACTGGTACAGCTTTGGAAAGCTTTACGTGGAACAAAATGAAAGGTCCTGTAACCTTTATTTTATTTTATTGTCGACACCGGAGATATTTTAACCCCCCTAAAAAAACTAAGCACTAAGTACAAAGTTCTGTTCTCAGATTTAGACAGAACAATTTACAAATACAAACAAAAAATTATGTGAAGGCTTTGAATCACGTCACCATATACCCCAGCCCTATACCTCAGCCGTCTGTCTCAACCATATACCACAGCCCTATACCTCAGCCGTCTGTCTCAACCATATACCAAAGACCTATACCTCAGCCGTCTGTCTCAACCATATACCACAGCCCTATACCTCAGCCTTCTGTCTCAACCATATACCACAGCCCTATACCTCAGCCGTCTGTCTCAACCATATACCACACCCCTATACCTCAGCCGTCTGTCTCAACCATATACCAAAGACCTATACCTCAGCCGTCTGTCTCAACCATATACCACAGCCCTATACCTCAGCCATCTGTCTCAACCATATACCACAGCCCTATAGCCCAGCTTTCTGTCTCAACCATATATTCCAGCCCTATACCTCAGCCTTCTGTCTCAACCATATACCTACTCCTATACCCCTATTGCTACACCCCAGGACTATACCCCCGTCTTATATCCCCAGTACTACCACCCAAGCCCAAAAAACCAGCCACCTCCTGTTCCAAAATCCAGCCCCATACCTCATCCTTGTACAGCAGCAACCCCCGGCCTGACCCAGCCCCATCTTCCCCAGCCAAACCTCAGTCACGCCCAAAGCCATCTGCAGGCCATAAACATGATGTGGCGCTTAGCACCGCGTTGAGCAAGATTTATCTGCGGCGATCCCCTGCGTGACATTCTACACCTCCTCTTCCTCACCCCATCCACACCTTCATCATAATGTGTTATCCTTCCACCTATGAAGTGGTGTATACTACACCCCCTTTACCGCAGTCCTAATGTACTACACCTTCAATCTCCATCAGAATACAGTCCGCCCCCTTCACCTCGATCATGATAAACTGCACCCAACTTTCAGCACGTGTTCTTCCTTCCTGTCGGCCCGGTGACATCTGGTGACAGCCGTCAACATCTACTGGTTTTCCCTTACGGTGTGCTTTCTAAATACCTCACAAGTAGTAAATCTGTTTTGGGATTAATGGCGAACAGGCTGGCATTTGAACCCTATCAACTGAGCCAAAGAAAATATCCTGGTCTCTCACAGGTTAAGGGCAAGCTTCCTCAGATGAAATACATTAAAGGTGCTGTGGCTCCATACAGCTGGACAGGACAGTGTGGTGGCAGGACGTGGCCTGATCACATTCCCCTGTTGTCATGCAGCTTCTGGGTATTTTTAGTAGCTGGCTGAGCTGCCGGAGCATGTGGCAAGGCAACGTTTGCCACATCCCTTTTAATTTTGTTCAATGTAATTAAGACACAACACGGTGAATGGGGGGGTAAAGTTCTGGCTTATAGGGTGACTTGTCTCATGATTTCTCACACACGCAAGTTTTCTGTCCTTCACTGTGTAGCGCTGCTATGGGCTCTGAGCCAACGGAGTGTCTTGACCAGTAAGATTAAAGGAAATCAAAGGTCTTGAGGGCCAGGAAAGAATGAACAAAGCTGAAGGCTCACTCTCCACTTTCCTCTGGTAGACTGTTTGTTTAGCAAGTGAGATAACACATTAGTCCCAACAGACTCAGGCAAAAATGTTTACATAATTGTAGCAGCCGATACCTAAACATTAGCAATCTGACAGCATGTATTGCACAAAGATTTTTTTTCAGTCTGATGAACTAGCGTACTAACAACAGCAGCTGCATAGAATATGGGAGAGGATGTGCATACCCTTGATGCCATAGTAATTGGTGCTATGGTAACACATTTTTTTTAGTAACCATTTAGGGCATCAGATTGGTTTTTAATTCAAGGTTCAGCTGACTAATCTAACTATATTTTTCGTTGAGTTTCCACAGCTGGTGTGAACCCTGACTTCTCCACCAAGACAGGCTTTAAATGTTCTCCAGCACACAACCCCAACACAGAAGACCAGGACAGACGAGTGTGCTCACAGATTTGTTTTATTGCAAATATTAAAGGTTCACAGATAAATGAGTCTCATCAGATTCGTTCTCTAATTCCTACAGCCGACTTTGGGTAGGTTCACCTCCCTCTAACTACAGGCAGCTCCAGGGAGGAAACCCCAAATCTATAGGTAAAAAAGCAGTACAACCCTCACTATGTCATCCAATACAATAAGAACCCACCATATACCCTGCTCTATTCCTCCCACCACTCAAAAGGGACACTCCACAGCTTTGGGCCAATTGTGGAGAGGGAAAGAAATACAAGACAACACACACTGCAAAGGGTGGGGATCAGTTATTGATTTCCCACTCAACGAGAGCCATATCCTTAAAAAAAACATGTATGAATACGTCCAGGAAGCCACTGAGTTTGAAGAGCACCCAGCCCAGTGGCCCACATTTATAGGCTGAGTATGGCCACAAATGGCCACACCTCCACACCTGAGTGAAGGAGAGAAGGCAGGCAAACTGTAAGCGAAATGGGCTTTCAGTGTTTGGATAAAATAGTCCAGAGAGAATAGTGTGAGGGAAACACACAGGAGGTATCACATCCCCTACTTGGTCTAGATAAAAGCTAGAAGCATGTCGTCTCAATGTCTGTCTTTTTTTCTCTTGGGTTTGGCACAGCTCCCATTGTCACCAGCACAGCCATCCAGTTCCTCATTTACTTTCCCTGGTCGCCACCTTGTACCACAGACAGTGATTCAATAGTACACTAGTACAATTGTACTAGGCTCCCCTCCCAACAGTCAAGATAAAAGGAATGAATAGAGGGAGCCGACAGAGAGTGGGACTCCCTGTCTGACTACCAGAAAAACACAAAAACCGACACAGAGCACGGTATTTATATAGGAAACTATCAATCCCTAGCTACCTGTTTGATTAGCAACTCACTGTAGGTGCCTCTATTCCCATCCAAAACCGCCAGCCACTCAGTCTGTTCCATTCTTGCCAGTTGCACATGCAAGATCCACCTGGAAGTTTTATACATGCAGGGAAAAATATAATCTTGTCTGTTGAGAGCAAGATGGAACTGTTAGCCCTGAATGTCCAGCACTACATCTGGCAAAAACCGGGTCCCGCTCATCACCTGGCTAATACCATTCCTATGGTGAAGCATGGTGGTGGCAGCATCATGTTATGGGGATGCTTGTCAGCAGCAGGGAATGGGGAACTGGTCAGCAATGAGGGAAAGATTAATTGAGCATTATAAAGAAAGATCTATGAAAACCTGACACAGAGTGCATAGGATCACAGTCTGGGGCTGAGTATCATATTAGGACATGACAACAACCCAGTGCAGGTTACAAAGCTAGTTGAAGAAGACTCAAACTATGATCACAGCCATAGGTGCATCAACAAAGTGCCGATTAAAGGGTCGGGATACTAATGTGCATGAGATATTTCAGTTTCTTATTGTTAACAAATTCCCACAAATTCAAATCGATTTTCACATTTTTGTTATGTGTAGATGGATGGCAATATATATATTTTTTCCATATTTTATTGAACAATTTAAATATTAATTAAGAATTATGAATTAAAATTGAGACTCCATGTGACAGACTGTACTGAACATCACCACGCCACTAAGCTATATGTGTGCAAAGGTGTGGTGTCGGCATACTTCTGCATTGTTAAAACAATTAGTCGAAACTCCAGGGACCTTGAAACTAGTTCTCTAGTAACATCCAAAACACTGGGTCGCTACACTATATACAGTGTGTTAAAATAGAAACAGTTTACTGTAGATGGCTAGCATTTAGCTATGACTCCAATCACTCCAGGCCCAGTTTGTTGCTTTAGAAAACAATGACAGTTGAATAGCCAACCATTACGCTATGTGAACTACGAGGAAATCAAAAGCATTGGCTGAAATTGCATACTACATACTACAACGTACTTGTTGTATGTAGTATATACTTCGCGGATGATAGTGAAGTACATACTGTTTTGTATATAGTAAGCTAGTATGCCAGTATTGGGAATGATTGGGACATACTACCTCATCAGAAAATTGCGTCTTGAAATTAGATTTTTGTCACGCATTAACATCCCGCCAAGTTAAAATATTTAACTAGACACCATTTTTCATTGTATTACACTGACTAACGTCTTTTATTAAGTTTACTTCCACCACAAATAGCATCTATGAAATGTATGGCTTTTGCCACTGGTCGTTTTAACAGCTCATTAGCCAGTAATAGGTTTGCTAGTATCTACTAACTTACTATGTGGAATAGTCATATGAATTGAGCAATTGCAAGAGAGACTGAAGATGAAGTTTACACTGCCAAGTCTATTTCATTTAAACGGCACAACAACCTTAGTTTTTCAATCATTCAATCTCGTGAACAGAGAAGTGAATTGTGGAAACCCTTCCTCTTTTACTGCAGAAGGGGTTGCGGTCTAAATTGCCCCAAAAAGCTTTCACGGATGGATACTTCAGAAATCCACCAGAAATAGACGCAATATAGCCGTAAACTGTTTTATATAAGGTAGCTACTGAGGCTGGTAGCCAGCAAGGTGTTTTTTCTAACGTGTACAAATCCAAATGCGGTTCACGACAGGTTATTTCAGCATTGATCTTCCTTCTTGGCATGTCTTGTGTGATTTTGCCTCAATAATGTGAACTTGCATAATTGTTTGAATCGACCATTTTCCGATATGCTCTGAGAGCTATTGAGAAGTATTGAAGTAGCCTTCTGCATAATGATTTCAATGGACAAATGCAATCAGAAGCTTTTTTTATTTCAAGGATTGGTGGTTAGGGCTGTTCTAAAGAAGTTGGAGAGATATAATTTTCAATCACATCAGGTAAGGAAAAGTTACTTAGAGAAGCTCCACAGCTCCGAAAAGCTGTTCATGTCATAATTCTACTCTACTATAAGACATCCCACATGTGCTTTTATAGACCTACATTTGTGCCCAGGCCAGGCAAGGCATGCTCAAACAATAGCCAATTTAAAAAACGATAGCGCAAAAATTAGCTGAGGACCGAAGGCACATTCTATAGAGAGATGCAAATGTGTGAAGACACATTTTGTAGGGAAACGGTTTGCTAGCAACAAACTGTTCTTACCGCACCGACCAATTGCCTCAAGATTTAAATTGCGCACTAACTTTCTGAATATACAAAACTATAGAGAGCATAAACCATGTATACCACCAACCAGGCCATAGCATAACATGCATGTGAAAGGTTGACATTCACCACCATAGAATTTAACAATTTGGAAGCCTTCCGTGGGATGTTAGTGATATACGGGTCAGACTACTTATTAGGCAAAGAAAAGAAAGAAAAGGATTAGAGAATGAAAAAGAAAAAAGACAGAGAGAAAAACAGAAGTCTCTACGCAACAAGAATGACTGAATAAAGGAATCAAAGATGGTATATATCTGAGCAGACAATAATATTATGTATGGACAGAAAAACCAGGGTTCCATTGTCAGACAGGTTTTATTTAATTCCAGCAAACCAACATGCAGCAGTTCCTCTTCACTGTGTTGATACATGGAGCTGCTTACCTGCTTGCCTAGGGATTAACACGCTAACAAGTTTACATTCTGCCCACAGCTTTTGAAATGATTCAATTTTCCTAATCTTGTTTAGCTTTAGAGTATGTGGCTTTGAGGCATCGCCACAGCTTTTTTCAATCCTGCATCCTTTGAGTGCATTTGCATATCTAAATTTTAGCAGCAATTCAGTGCAGACTCTGCTTCGGCCTAAATAAAATGAGACTGAGCAGCTTCCCCAGGTTAACCTGCAGGCTTAATATATGTTTGATGTGTACAGATAACCACCTGTTTTCTACCGTCCCAGAAACACGCTAAACTGCCTCTTGATCTTAATAGGATAGAACGCTACTCTCGTCCTGCAAGTTCATTTCTTCCAGTTCCATGATTTAGAACAGCCTTTTGGTTCAAGAAAATTGTCTAAAATGTATGCTTTAGGAAGTAATGGTGACTACTTGTTTAGCATTTACCACACTGAAGCGTTTTACACCCCTAAGTTATAGTTTCAGATTTCCTAAATCTAGTGGATAACTTTGTAGTCAAAGACATCTGGTATTACTCAAGATTTTCACGGAGGCAAGGAGGACAATTAGCTGTAACATTTACTGCGCAGTGAGAGGGAATCTCAGAGTGCTAAAAGAGCTTTTCCTACTAAGGGGCCTCCAGTGGGTGTGATTCTTCGAACAATGCCTCATCAGGTAGACTCATTTTGAGGATGTCGTTTAAAAAGAATAGGAAATTGTGCCATGAAGGAGTTGTGGTCTTACAGATATAGTCAAATATATAGTCAATAAAATTATTTAAAGAAATTTTAAACCTGACAAATAGCATTTTGAAGGTTACCCTAACCTGTTTGAAAAGGGTTCTAAGTATCCCATCTTTCGTATATCCTCATTTAACTTAACATGAATATTGTTTCGCCGGCTTGAAATATAACAAGCAGAAAGTAATCTTTTTAATCCTGAAAGACCATGTTGATCTGAGTATGTGGGGGGTTTTCACTGTGAATCCGGTAAAAATAAAACGGGGAACAAACAAGCCTCCAATGTGCCGCTAGATGCGTGCGATAAAGAAAATGTCAGCAAAAATACTGGAGACACATGTCAGCATGGCTGTCTGTCAGATGGGGGGGAAAGGTAGAAATGTTCTATCGTGTCCAACAAGGTGTTCTTTTTGAGATTTAAAGATCACTGCACAACTTTCAACATGTTTGTCACTTCCTCTCTGACGGGAACTATCATGGGTTTCACAAGAACTTTATCGGCTCAGTGCGGGAAGAGGAGTCCATTCCCATTTATCTTAGCCAGGTTCCCTTCAAAGCCAACAAATAAATTACAGTGTACATTTGATACAAATTGATTTCTTAACTCCAGTAACAATGTTGTCCTCACGGTCAGGCCATGTGTCACTCAGTGGCTGGGCAGACTGAAAGGCTCAATCTGTCTGTGTGATAGAAATAGGCCTGACACATCTCCACCAGCCAATGCTAATCATCTAGGCTGGCCTGGGCCTTTGTGGGCCGCCCGTGATAAGAGAAATCAGTTTCCCTCCTGTCAGACGAGAGAGAGAGAGAGAGAGATGGAGGGGATGGGGAATTAGAAGAGAGAGAGAGAGAGACACACACACACACACACACACACAGGGCATGAGCGAGATGGAGGAAGAGAGAAAATGGTGGGTGGGGGAGAGAGATGAAGGAGTGAAACAACGATGGGAGAGAGAGAGGCAGGGCTGATTTGACTCTGGAGGGAAAAAGGCATGTGTCTGGAGCTTCTACTGCTGTTGTTTTTTTTGTTTGTGTGTGTGTGTGTGTGTGTGTGTGCGTGTGTCTGCGCGCGCGCACGTGTGCGTGTACATGTTTTCCTACATGAGAGCGAGGAGGGATCGGGACATGCTGGTTCAGCTTCGTCTCTCTGTGATGGAGCTGAAGAGAAGCCCATTGAATATCTTGAGCCGATCTTATCAGAGCGGAGAAATGAGATATTGGCAGGATGTTGAGTGTCCTCCCAGCTGAACAGGCTAATGGGGTCTGGAGGCAGGGCATTGCCTAATGGGATTGAGGCTGGTTGATAAACAGTGGCAAGGCTTTCTGCCAGTAGGCCAAACACACAGCCCCCCACGACCCCCCCCCCCATGAAGAGAGAAGAGCCCATCCGACAGGAGGCGAGGAGAGGCTATTTCCCTGCTGTATTCCCTGCAGACCGAGGGAGACTGTGAAAGAGAGTTGGCCATCTACTGATTTTAATCAAATCCCATTTAACCTGTTTGACCTCCAAGACTCACCACACACCAGCTCAACACACGACTTGTTCAGCTCTCTGGAATGACGCCATGGTGCAAAGAGCTCAGAGGTGTTATTTCAACACCTTCAACCAGGAGACATGTTGGCTTCCACATCATCACCCTTTTATATGGATTCATTCCTTTAAACCTTGGTTTAGTTATTTTAAAAGCCTAGAATCAAAGGTGCAGGCTGTTGCTCTTCATGGTATTACGTCGGGTCTCTTAGAATTGGCTAATGGACATAAAGCAATTTAGGGTGTCTTGTTCAAACTAATGCTGATTCATCCTGAAGCACCAATAACAATTTTGCAAATTAAATAATGAATTAGTACATTTGTTACAGTAATTCCAGATTTCTATGCAACACTGTAAATACTATATACATTTAACAAATGTATTCATTACAAGTAATTTTTCAGAAGTATTTAATAAGCACCATTGCTGTGTCAGATTTGTTTAGGTTTATGTCAAAATAATGTGGATGTATAGCAGCCACTAAAACAATATATATGTAAGTAGACAGTTGATTGGCCAACTCAAACTTCTCAGATGATGACATCATCCTCTTGAGCATTATTCAGATGCTGTTTGAGAATAAAGTGTGAAGTGCCATTTGTTGTTTTTCAATTGTTTTTACAGTTTAACTTTTTTTTACTTTAACCTAACCCTCCTGTGTTAATATAACATCAAAATAAAAATAAATCTGCTCTGATGCTTAACATATATTGAACTTTTATTTAACTGGGATGAAAGAATTCCGACCGGTCTAAAGTCACATACGAAACTACATAAATGATGTAACATTCCCCATAATAAATACATACATACAAGATAATAAACATCAAATAACAAGAAATATAGACAAACACATAGATTTTATGGATTCAGCAGGTACATTGAACATTTTTTACCAGGACAATACTGTCAGCACATCTACATTTACTGTTACGTTGATCTACCTCGCTGGGGACGGGATAAAATATTTTTCACCCTGCTGACTGGTTTTACCGACATTGTGGTAAACAGATAAATGGTCTAACCATTACACATGGTGTGTGTTTTTGATGGCGTTAGGTGTGATTGAAGAGTCAAGGTCTTTTTAAAGGAGTGGGGGATGATTAAGGAGTCAAGGTCATTTTGAATTAGTGGCTTGATGAGAGTCAAGGTGTTTCTGTAAATTAATTACATCCATAGGAAATGTAGGAGTGGCCACGGTGAGATAGCAACCAGCTGATGTTGAGGAATGAGCTGAGGCAGAGGGAGAATTTGCCTGGTAGTAACTTGAAAATAAGTTGGCACGAGTGGCGCCGTGTAAGTGACAAAATCCAGTTAACCAGAGTGCAAAGGTCACAGAGATGAGTGTAAAAGTAATGATGAGCGTTTAAGGGGTCGCCGGTGATAAACCAGAGGACAGGTTGGTAAATGAAGAACTTTTCAAAAGGAAGTCTGTAGACTGGATTGCTGTATGAAATGGCCATGACGCATGCAGCGTTACTGTCAGATCCCTGCAGTTACTTCTTTACCCACAGTCAAACATTACGGAAAAAGCTTAACAAAACGATTTCACAAATGTACAAAACAAATCTAGTTAGAACAACAGGCCTTTCATATGTCATGCTTTTCTCTCTCAAAAGATATCAAAGGGAGGCAGTGTCATTGGGCTAGAACACTGCTTTGTTCCACTGAAAATACCCATGAAGTGAATCGGGACGTCGGAGCGACTCTGACCTCTTTTTGTTTAGTAGTGGTGAACCTTATTCTTATAGTCGTTCAGACTAAGATTTTCCCAACTGCGCGCTGCCGCACGGCTTGTGTCGGAGCTTCCTTCGGCGCATCCATTCCAGCGATCCTAACGGCTTGTTTACGAACACCACTTCTTCTCAGCAGGGGTTCTCATTAAAGCCTCCAACCCCCTCCTCTCTGGTCAGAGCGTTCCAATCAGACTCTCTTCGAACGCGCATGCGGAGACACGCGGCAAAGCACCTGGCAGCTCCGCCGTCCACGTTCAATACGTATCATTGCATTCTGTGGATATCACGCCAGTTATTTCGCTGGATAATCTCAGGATGTATTTTGAACTAAATACGTGAGAGGGGGAGGGCATATCCATCAAAATCTATTTACACTGAGGGGACTTTTGGAGAGCAAACGACAGTGACAGATGTGGTTTAAAGCATCTCTACCCACTGTGCTATGCCCTGGGGTGTCTCTATGTCCTGGTTTAGTAGAGCCTCCTCCTCCCAAGGGAGTAGCCAGCCAGATCAGCTTAGTGACAGTCAGAACATCAGGAAGTAGTGGTTAAAGAAGCAGGACAGTGGCCATCTGGAGATCCACAGGCAGAGCAAACACTGAGGCCTTACAATATTACAGGAGAGAAACCGACCCGAGTGTGAATCGTTTCACAGGATGTACTGGAAACATACACAGCCTTGCAAAATAAGCTGGTTACAAATCTGGGGTACGCTGAGGGAAAGAATGAATGTGTTTGGGACGTTACTTGTTTGCGAAGTAAAACCTACATGGTCATGCTAATATTTATATTAAGTCAGAGGCTACTGAAGCTCCAGGGCAAACTAAAGCATGTCCCTGACTAGATAGAGTCTGTAGTTGTCCTACCAGATCGAAAGGCGCTTCGTCTTTGCATCAGCCGTGGATGGGGGTATTTTGGCTGGGCTGTCTGACACACTGGATTCATCAGCCCAACTCCAATGGCCTACGAAGAATTCATGAATCCAGGCTAATAATCAGCTGCATCCATTTCCTCCAGAAGAAAGGGTCCTGGGTTCAATTAACCAGCCTGGAGGAACTGACCTCGGCTCCATCTGATCTGCTGGGCAGAAACCCTCTGAAGGAACAGAGATAAAACCTGGCGTGCAGGGTGGACAAACATCTCCAGGCACACACATGGAATCCAGTGAAAAAACTGAAAACTGCCTTCCTGTCCCTAAACCCTAACCCTAACCCTGTCCTAGGCTCCTTGAGTAGCTCTTCGTTGACGTGCAGAGATGTTTGCGGGCCACCCCTGTCCAGTCTTTATTAAGAGGTTGAGACGCTAACGTTGAGATACTAATAACACTGTCCTTCCTGAGGTCGATTTCTTCGCATTACAACCCTGTCAGGTCTTTAGCCAGGTCTGGACGCGCGGACAGAACACAAGCCCTGTCTGGCATCACAACTGTTTTCACAGCTGACCGGTCCTAGCCACGCTATCCACTTTCAGTCCCTCTCAGATTCCTTTCCTCTCACATCAGAGCAGCAACATCCATCTCGAGGTGACATCTGCGTAGGGCTTTTTCAATAACTTAATGGTTATGAAGCATATGAGGACTGGGACTGACGAGGGGATTAGGGCCAGCATGCTAAAGCCCTGGTGGGTGGAACGGCTACACATAAAGTTGTGATTTGGTAATTCAACCTAATGTGGTTTGTAGTTCTCTGGAGGCAGTACCATAATCCACAGCCTGATACATTCAGAGCCTGATACGTAATATCTCTATACGGGACAGCATCGGTGCCATAAAATAGCATTATCCTGCAGTTAACACAAGAAATCGAAGAAGGGTAGAATGTTGGTTTGGTTTCCTCTCGGTCAGTTATTAAAGCCAAAGTAACTCCACGTTTTACTGCGTAGTAACATGTGTCCTGTACTAAAATGTTAATGTAGGTCTTACAGACATGGCTACAACCAGGGTTAGATGTCCTGTCTGCTCCCACATTGCACATCTATCAACTCCCAAACATCACATCACTGAACGAAATCACCCAATCAGGGTCAAGTTATGGGTGTCCTGAACAAAGCACACAAAACATTACATGACATCCGGCAACTTGTTTTAGACACGGCCAAATGGTCTGCTACTAAGCGGTGTGATTTGTACTGTCAGCGATCTGGACAGTGTTCGGACATTCTTTAGGACCACTGTCATGAATAAAACAGAGCTGATATCAGTCTATTTAGATGACCACGACAAAACACCAGTCAGACCCCACCCTAAATCTCCTCTCACAGTGCGGCATCACCAACTCCATGGCGTAGCGTGACAACCCAAACTCCTCTCTCAAAGCCGGCGTGATTTAAAGTGCTTAAGATGCACCCATACAGTTTAGACAGATTTGGGGAGTTGCGTCGCATTCCCTCTGTATGGCATCCTACAGTTCGCAGAAAGAACCTTTAACACGCCTATTAGAAGCGTCATTCCGAGGTAGTGACAGTAAGCTGACAGAACCTGTGTAAAGAACTGTATTACAACCCTCTGGGTGTATTTGGAAAGTTAAGCTAAAACCTCTGTCATCGCTGTACACTCCAGCTGTTTGGATTTCAGATCAAATGTTCAATAGGAGGAGACAAAATGTCGTCTTACATTCAAGCTAATTTTAATACGGCAGATCTGTTCTCCCATTTAGAAATTTCGAGAGCAACTCATGTATCATATTCCCCCGTTTGTGACTCACTAATGTAGGCAGAGGTTTAGTCTTGGTCGCTCTACTCCTGGAGCACAATGACTGGGTCACAATCGGGCTCCTTGGTGTACTGTCTGAGAACTTGGATGCACTGAAAAGTTTGTTTTGGTCATGGTTTGAAGGATGTTTTGTCCAAAACATACTTAGTAAGTAATGTGCTGTCATTTTGGATTCACTTTGATTGCCCAAAATAAGTGGAATAATAATAATAAGCTTACTAATAATACTACAGATAATGTATCAGTGTGAGGACTTCTGCACGTGTACGCTATGAGGATAATGCATAATCAGTAAGAATATTTGCACGGGTCAGCTTTTTGGGGGTTTGTGTGCTTCAGAAACTTTCCAACTCTTCACTATTAAGGATTTATGCATCACTATTAAGGATTTATGCATCACTATTTGTATCGTCAACATTAATACAGAAGTGTACATGAACTTATTCTATACTTTGGACAAAAGTAGGTTGTGTTGTAAACGCTAAAACAGAAATGGAAGAAAATACCAGAGAAATAGAGTATGTGTTATGAATATTTTATTATGAGCCTGTTGGCTTGTTAGCAGTGGGTGTGAAACTGCCAAAGTCAACACTCTTTCCGTCGTCATAACATTTTATCATTCGCACGCCATCTTACTATCCTCAAGCCATCTTACGATCCTCATATCATCTTTCCATCCTCATACCATCTGACAATCTTCATAGCATTTCACCATTCTCAAACCGTGTCATCATGCAAAGTGTTTGTTAGACAGCAGATATGCTCTTTATAGGTCTGTTAAACAGGGGAGAAACTGTGTTTTACGGTTGAACAGGAGCGATGCTCTGTGTAGCATGGACTGATGAACCATTACCTGGGATCAAGATTTTATGATGTATCATAGAGACTATCTACACAGAATGGAGACACCATAATGAGCCGCTAACAGGGCTTCGTGTTCCTGACCTCCTCATCCATTGACACACAATGAATTTAAAGGGATGCTATTTGCACATGTTTAAAGAAAACAGCAGTGTGCAGAACAACGGGTCTTTCATGTGTAGTCAGTGTCCCAGAGCACGATTAGGTTAGCTGTGAGGGGTTGACTAGTCAGTCTATGGCCTGAGGAGAGTCTTGGGGCTAAATCCATCTCCTCAGTTCGACTGCAGTCTGAGGTCCTTGGAAGCCCACAGAGGAAATGATTAGCACACATGGAGAGGCACAAAGGGCTGCGGTTGCTGAAGTTTAAACAGAGCTTCTACACCATGTCCGTGTTAATTGATCACAGGCACATTAGCTTCCCTGTCCAAGGCTTAATTTGTTCCCCTGTATCAACACCTAGCCGACAACTACAGTCATTAGTAGGAGGAGAGATCAGCCGGTTAATCATTTAGAACAGGTATGAATCTCCACCTATTCTCTCACCCTTTGTCACATGCCCCGTACTCTGATTGGCGTGGACTCTGTTTCTCTCTTTCAATAAGAGAGATCTAATGGGGCATGGAATACCAAAGTACTGTACCAACAGATCAAGTGATCCATTAGCACCATATGAATACCTTGCAAGGCACAGGCGTCATGAGGACATTCAGGGTATCATGACACCACCTCCGGAGGACATCCTAACAACTTATTTTTGTCAACGGGAAGGCACCGACTACGATCCGCATTGTGAATGTACGGACCAATTAGCATGGATGTGTATAATAGTCATGTGACAATGGAACGCATAACAACTGAAAACATATTAACATGTTTTCAATGCCCCCTGCCTTCAAACACACTTCTATTAAACAACGCCACTGCCATTCCCTCAAAAAAGGCATTAATGTAAGGAAGAAGATAAAAGTGGAGAAAGATCCATTGAAATTCTGAATTACGCTGTCATGTAACTTTCTGTCATCAATAAAACATTGAGACATTTTATAAATTGATGTATTTCGGTCTTGACTAGCAACATTGAAGTACCATCATAATCTACCTGCAGTGTATCTACGACATATTTATTTCATGGCTTTTTGTAACACAGAGACTTATTTTCCTTAAATTGAAATGTATTATTGTCACCAAGGCTGAATATTGATGCAGAGCAGGAATAACAAAGACAACAGTGACTATGCTGCTCATAAAAGCACCGAAAGCAATAAAGACATTTGACAAGTGAGAAAGCAAGCTAGTTCTGACAGAAATTAGGATCAAACAAAGACAATAAAAGATGTAACTTTTCACTTTGAGTTAGGCTGACAGGCTGCACAAGCAGGAGCAGTTAGGTAGCCAGCACCTCAGTGGAACTTCCCAATCTAATCATCATGATTATCATTATCTACAGTGAGTGACAATTGTTGTTGTTTTGGCACTGTACTGCAGCACTTTGGATTTGGAAATGATACAAGGACTATTTGGTTAAAGTACATACCGTCAGCTTTCATGTTAGGGTAATTGTATCCATATCGTGTGGACTGTTTAGAAATTTTGGGCAACAAAAATTTTTGGACAAATGCACTTAAGTATATATATTTTTTAAAGTAGGAAAAAGTTTAATATTTCAGTCAATATTTCTAGGACACAAGAGGTACATCGCATTTGAGACAGCAAACTTCTTAGATGCATTTACAGTTAGCTGGTTGTTTTTTCTGAATATTTTGCGCCCAATAGAGATAAACACAGACCTACTTTACATTATATTGGACGTAATGCATTTATATAAAAGGTTGCCAACAAACAATACTAAAAGAACACCCGGTACACAAAACACATTTTAAATTTAGAAAAAGTCAAAATTTATAACGTGATTAAATTAATACTTTTACACTACATTTTGTTGTCTGTGGACAGTAAATAGTTGTTCAATTTAACATGAAACATTGCTTTGATGGCAGGCAAACGTTTTTATCCTTTACTTGCTAAATACACAACTAGGGCCTACAAAGTCATATCAACGTCTGGATTCAGGATTACAGTAAAGTAGTGACATTTGCATATGTTTTCTAAGCTATTTTGTATTTACATAATTTCAGATTTTTAGTCAGTACCTCCATGACAATTAGCTGACGACAACTGGCCTAGAAAAGTTAGCCTTCTTGTCAGAACAGTGTTTGTTATAAAGCACAATGCACAACACTGGGATACGGGGCCTCTTAAAAGAATGTTGCCCGTTGGGCATTTGCACATTTTGTTTTATAACATGAAATCAAAATGAATTGAATTAGGAGTTTATGCCACTAGTCAACACAAAGTCCATGATGTTGTAATATACTTGAAGGGATTTCAGAATATACATTTCAAGTGTACTAAAATGCTATTGTACCCTTTACTCTGATAAAAATATACATTCCACAAGCCCTACGCAATACAATATATAAATGTCTGAAAATGGCGTACTGGGAAAAGCCAGAGAAATACATTACACCCCCCCAAAAAACAGTCAAAAACACACAAAGCTATTTTAAAACGGAACCTGAGTTACTCAAAAAGCGCTGACGCAAAAATCGATAAAATCATAGTGAAAAAAGTACATAAATGTACATCAGGTGTCTATACTAATATTTTTTTGTAATATACAGGTGTCTTAAATGAAGATCACGTTATTTGGCCTGGCTAGGAAAACGTCAGACAAAAGCCTGTCCAAAGGTACTGTTACCCATTGCTTTAAATTGTTTGCTTGATTTGGCTCAGCGACCCAAGCACTGGTTCAACACATTAGATAAGTCTTGAAACCTTTATTCAACACCCAATGTCTGGAATACAGCTGAATATCAGACACACTTTTTTATTTTTTATTTAGAAATCTACCCTCTGCCCATTTGTAGTGTCACAAACCTATCATGGGCCAGGATCAGTGGGAGGAATGTATTTCATTTTTGCTAGTGTCCCATTCTTAATGGGCAGCCATCCGGAGAGAATGAAATGATTGATTTTTGTCATCCTGAATGAAGATAAATGAATAGACGGTAAAGCTTCTGAGCCGAGCCTCTGCTTTCTCTGTACATTTGACGAGACATAATCCCAGCCAACCTGTAGGGTACTAAGTCTGGGGAGGAAGAATATTTCTCCTCTTGGGTTACCTAATTCAATATTGATGGTGCTGTGGGAAGAGAGGAGGTTGGAGCTTCCTGCATGGGGACCTTTCTGTCACTGAGGATCCAGAAGGACTATTTTCTCCCGTCCTAATTTAGTCTGACTGAGAATGAGACGGATCACAGGAGAAATGTGAACTTACTGCACAGAGCAGAAAAGAATCGCCAGAGTCAGAGAGTCATTTCAAACAGTCCTTAATCAATATTTAACGACGGCTGTCAGAGAGCTCGTCGATTTGTTTCTAAATGTGTCAAAACAAAGCTTTTAGATATAGACTCAGGCCATTATAATATATGAGAATGTACTGTATACTTAGCAATTGGCTAATAGACTGGAATGCATCTGGATATTTCTGTTTCATGTTGTGCTGCGACTAGCATTCTCACAGCCATTCTCAGAGGAAGATTTGACAGCTCTGTGGCAGAGATGACTACAGTGGTAATTATTATCTGTGTGATATTGGTACCATTTAGCCAAATCTTCTCTGCCACCATATACTGGATGTCTATTCCCATCCCTGTCTGAGCGCTGTGGTCATAACGTCTGCCCTCTATTAGCATGGTAGCAAGAAGACTTGGATAACAGACACAACTGGTTGGTTCCCCGCCACAAAAAGGAACGGCTCCCTGGGTGTCGTCCGTGTGTCACGCAAGATATCTCAGACACCAGTCACCCGATTTTGACAAAACTTTGGTGAATTATGCGTATGTCTTTCTGTAGAGATCCGGCATTTAAAAGTACCCAATTGTCCGGGTGACACCATGACAAGCGACTGAAAACAGAAACATTTTACGATGTCTTTCAAATCAGCCTCTTCGACCTACAGTCATGAAATGAGTTGCATGAGGTCTGACGTGATGGACTGTCTGCTTGCAGAACTTCTTTAAACACTCCTCTGGCACTGATTGACTGATTTGCAGAAAACCTTATATGTCACGCCTATGGACAGAAGAAGCGCAAGGCAGCATGCCTATGACAAAATGACTAATAAACGGTGTGGTCTGTCACATAAATGCATATCCGCTTGACAGAGAGATGGTACTTGGTTGCTGCGTGCGGGGATATTCGTATTGCTAACTCACGTGATATCAGACACCAGTTGCATGATTTTGACTGGACGTATATGATGTGGCATGTCATTATGGGTCTGACATTTATAAATCCCACTGAATGGTTAGTGGTACGGTGAACCGTTTGTTGGCTGGTTCCTCACCAATGAGTGTGAATATGTGAGTTCACTACTCTTAGGTACCTCATGGTCCCCGAGGGGAAATTGAACGGTTAAAGATCACGTCATCTGGTTGACGTGTTTTAACCGGTGCTATTGAATAAGCCAGTTTCACATCCCAATTACCAAGATTAATTGCAAAAAACGACACACTTCATTTTGTAATCGCTTCATTGACAATGTTGTTATAGACACCCACAGTACAACCTTTTTCCTTTCAACATTAATTTAGTAGAAATCCGTTTTTATTTTATGGCATCTGGTCATGGTATCCTATAGGTTGGTCTTACCAAACAAACATATCCACTAAAGCCACTGTGCGTTGCCTAAAAGGATGATAGATGTAATTCTATTTAAAATAGTTTCTGTGGAAGCATCATATTCCAGTCCAAATGGAATCACTGTTAACTGAAATGACCTTAGCAATAATTCAGTTATACACACATTAATGTATCCGGAACTTGAGTGTTGTTTCTGACCTTTGGAAAATCCCATTTCTGTCCTCCAACTGAAATGCATATTTTGTGAAAAATGGAAATTATATTATGATCTGTTTGCCAACCACAAAATGCAGCGTCTTTTTAAACGCATAAACCTACAGTAGGCGCGTCGATCTGAACCAAAATAAGTATTTGAGGTACTATCATTAATTTACACACTCAAAAACCATTCGGAGTACTTTTTGAAATAATGTGTGAAGGTCAAATTAACGTTGTATTCATGAGCACCAAAAATCAGACAATGGCTCAGAATAAACAGGCTGTTACATTCACAACACCAGTCCATAATTTTTCTCCCCTCATAAATGCCAAATACAGAATAAAAACTGAGTTGTTTAATGGTTTGCATTATCATTGCTGTGATCTGAGAAATGTATTGAACAACTGTAAACAGCGCGTCTCCTCCCTGCTATCTGCTATAACATGATGACGGTTAGTCTGCACTAATCTTGTAAAGTCAACCTTTTAAAAGGAGGTAGGCGTGCAGGGATGGGAGAGGGATGGACAGCGGTGTACAGGATTGTATCCCGGCTCGGCGCTGCCCCGGTCCATATCCAATGTAAGGTTAGGGGAATATCATAATCCCCCCTCTGAGCTGCTACACCATGAAGATGATGACTAAATTTGCAGTGTCTTATCACACGGTCCCAGGCTGGAACTAGTACAAGGGGTTCTGAAGGAAACACAGCATGAAAAGTGGGGATGAGATGATCTGATTAGCAGCTACTGGATTTGTTTGTGGTGGTTTGCAATCGGAGTGGAGCAGACGTTGTCAAGAATGCCCATGGAGATGCAAAGCCTCCGCCGATCCTTTCACCCGTTTTTAAACTGTGGCGGGGGGCTCCTGGGCCTCCAGGGGGAGGCTGAGGAGGGGAAACAAATTCGCCACTTCAGGGGGGCTCGGGGTATTTACCAGGGAGGGAGGGAGCTGGACGGCTGCATGCGGAGAGACAAGTGGGATTGACTGGCGTTATTCAACAGGAAGGCTGGCTCTGCGGGCCTGGCAGGAGGCTGACAGGAGGCTCAGTACCCCACCTGAGGCGCAGGCATTGTGGAGTCAGGAGACGCTCCCACCAGACAAGCACCAGCAACAAGGCAGCGCAAACCAGGCGGAAACCAGTTTAAAGGCGGAAATCAGGCGGATATCAGGCCGACGGGACACAGGCAAAAGCCCGGGAACCAGGCTGACAGGAACAAGGCAGGAACCGAGAAGACAGGAACCAGGCAGGCCAGCTAACAGGAACCAAGGCTGCAATGGATAGCATGGGGTGGAGAGAGAAACTAGAGGAGAGTAGAACTGGCTTGGGACAAAATGAATGTCAAGACAGATAATAGAACCCAAAACTGTGCCATTCCCTAATTGCAGAGAAAGGGTTCCAGGAGGGGTTACGATGAGAAAATATACTTTTGACATTCCAATGGGGACATCCATCACATTGATGACCACAGGATAGATTTCTAATGTTGGGCCCTGTGATGATCACAGGATAGCTTTCTAATGTGTCCCTGTGTATCAGTGTAATGATGATGAAGTAATGCTATACGAGTTGATGAATAGGCTCCATCTGGAAGGGAATCCTAGCAGTAAAGCTTCTTCAAAGGACAGTATTGACGAAGGACCCATCAGGGAAAAGTGAATCCCATGAGTAGCACTAACGGTTGAGCCTAACAGTCTACAGTGCTGTTTCATTGTACTGTACTTGTACTTGTTCCCTGACAATAAAGTTCAATTCTAATCTGATCATTGGTTGGTGACTAATATTATGCATCAGTTATAACTAAAGGCAGCCAATCAAAACCTGCGTGTCAGTGCAGTTGAACAACGTCTGTTTGGAACTACGGATACCTATAATGGCTGCCATTGTCGTTGATTGGACTTGGTTTTATAGCACCGTGCGTGTTCATGATAAACAAGGGACACCGGGAGTGAAGGGTTCAAAAACAAAAGTTCACCGTCACCCACAAACTCGACGATTCACGAAAGCTGATTCCTTCAAATTCCGGCCGTGCACATAACAACTTTCCCACAATTTGTCTTCTCTCAAGTGCGGCAGTCGCCGCTGCTACTTCCCTGTGCTTCTGACTTTGACCGCGGAAGCTTCTGGAGCCATGACGGCGTCTTTGTGCGATGAGCCTCTAAGCCGGACCGGTAGAAACAGAGGGCCTGAGTCAGCACAGGCAGACATGTCGATAAGGTAATGGCACCAATCAATAACAAAGATTTGGGCTAGATCTTAATTAAAGAAACAACCACTGATACAAATGGTGTTTTCAATGTATTGATACGGCAGAGGGCAGGGGGGAGAGTAGCTCACTGCTGATCAATGGATGCTGCATTTGCATCCCTTTTCATCATCTACCGGGATCGCTTCATTTTTTTCTCGCTCATGTCTACTGATGCCACTTTAGAAATGCCCTGTGTCTTGCCGCAAGGTGAGCTGAAGGTCTCCGAGGTTGTGCTTCGCCGCGGTGCCCCAGCCGTCTCTTGTGGTGGTGTGTTAAATCAGGGGAAATCAAAGAGACTGTTAAAAGCAACAACAGGATCCTGGCATCAAGTGTATTAAAAATCAATGTTCTTTCAGAGGGGCCAGAAAGTACACTCCTTCAATTACACCATGCTAATCCGTAACAAAGACATCCAGCTAGTTCTCACTTCAGCACGCTGGTTAACACGCTCATATTATTGGAGAGGATTTGTTAATATCCATATGGAATTGTCTCTTTCTTTGTGAGTTCCCCCGTGTATTGTACTGCAGAGTACACTTTGAAAGGAGTAGCTCGTCGTGACTTAGACAAATGAACGGAACAACCTAAAAATGCGTAATGTGGCGACAGAGAAGAGGAGGGCTGTGTGCTATCCGCGGGCAACCACGGGGAGCTTCAGAAGCCGCGCTCCTCGGTGGACGGTAAAACAATAATTACTAAAGGGAAGCTGAATTGATGGATCCTATTAAAGGCAACAGAGATTCTCCGGGGGCCGAGCAGCACAAACATCCAGCATCAATAGATGATTCCCCAGGTAGCCTAACCAGGACCCACTTTAAAGAGACATCAATCTGACATGTCAGCTTGCAGCTAATGAAGCTACATTGGATCAATATTCAAGATCCTACGGCCCGCTAATAAACTACTAATGTTTGGTTCCTATGTCCTATAGTTTCTATGGGGAAACTCCAAAAAAGGTGAAGTGTAGGAGATTTGAAGAGAGATGGACCCCAGTGTGTTGTGTTATTCTACACACAGGGCTTAAAGAGATTCAGTAATGTTGTTTTAACAGTTTGGGTGTCTCGGTGTTTCCATGGTACCACTGACCAAGGAATCCCAAGACAGTGGTCGTTTCTATTCAGTCAACTGTAGTAGCCGCCACTTGATTGGTCCCCATCGTTCACTTAAAGACTTAGTCCGTAGGTTGTGTTTTATTCTCATTAGATAATTGAAGAGAAAGATGAAATGCAGGACGCAACGCGTTTTCTTTATTGTAATCGTTTCTGGTGTCCTAATCATTTCAAGTGCATTGTCCCTGGTACTGACAGATCCGGTCAATGAACAGACGGCAGACCCGTAGTTAGTCTGTGCTGTGTTCCAGCTGTGGCCCACTGTAGAGACAACTGACCTCTGAAATATGTCTGGGTCAGCAGTCAAGTACAGCAGACCAGTGTTCAAAGTTACAAATACCAAACCATTAAACCGGTTGTTATGTTGTGCGTTCCCGCACATATGCTTTTTAATTGTGCAGCTTAGATGTGACAACAGTAAGTATTCCACAGGAGCCAGCACTTCTGTACGAATTGACCAGTATAGGTAAGGATTGCAAATCAATAATGAATGCATGGTTATTCTACATTACATTAACTTTCTCTTGAGAAGCAGCGATTATTTTATTCAACTCGCTGGTTTTTATCTCTCCTTTTGTTTTATGCATCAAATGTTAATGCTGCTAAAAGTTTTATCCTCCTCCTCCATTATCTTAATGCACATGATATGCGAAAGCTTGTTGAATCATGTATCAGGCATTGTGCTATAGTAAAACAGGCCAAATTAAACTCTTTGGGGTAGGAGCTTTTCTCTTTGTTTGGTTCCGGAGGGTTTTGCTAAAACAATTCATGCAAAATTACTGTGTGAAAAAATTCCACTTTTCATAATGTATTTGTCAGCTAAACTAATGTTGTGCTAACTCTTTCTGTTACTGACGGTAATTGATTTTGGAGTTGATGTGTGAAAATGTGTTTTCACTAAATCTGCATGGACACCTGAATCGTTTCCATGTCTTTGTTTGGAAAAAATAGGATTTTTTAGTTGCTAACTGCATCACCTTCTGTCTAATTATATCAACAAATACAGCGTGGTATCAATCACCAAGGCTTTTACAATCCAAGTTGAAATGAAGTAGTGAATGAAATGTAGCTCCATTATTACACATTAATAAGGTTCTGCTGTAACGGACTGACAGAGGCTTACTCTAATAATGTCTGATTCCCTCAGACCAAGGGAATTGCTATTATCACATCAAAGTCTTGCCTAGAAAACCGACGGTAGAAAATCATTTAAACAGACAGTGGTTGTGATTATTTAAACTAGGTTATTTGCTGCGTGTATAATATGGTGTCATCGTACAACTTAATTTCCCTCCAATTGCTGTCTGTCACTAAAATAACTACATTTGCCGGTGTTTTATCAGCACCATTGTGTCAAGTTGGAAGAATACATCAGCCATCCTATCAGATCAACAGGAAATGAACACAGCGCATAATGCAATGAGTGAAGGCGGGGTGGATTGCCCTGCTCTACTGCCGGGATTAATGTACATTTCAGGAATAAGAGAAAAAAGTGCAATGTTTGCTTATCACCCAGTACCCGCATTTATTACCTTTACCTTAAGCTGACAAGTAAATTAGAAAAGAATGATTTAGTGCCTAAATATGTGTAAAATATTCTATGATGTTGCCAAATTACATTAAAGTTAAAGCACGCCTTGGTCCGTAAAAACCGAACGGCTGTCCCGACCGTGGGACCGCTGACCAACACCTTGCCTTGTGTTGGGCTAATGGAATACTGATGCAAAGAACTGGACTGTTGGTGTAGGCGAAGTAAGCTTCAGTTTATATTGATCCTGATGACACCCAACGACATATTACCAAGGACTTTTCACCAATGTTAGCTTACAAACCCATTCTATTGGAGGCACTAAAAAGGTAACTGTAAAAATGCCCCCCTCACAGTCGGGGACACAGTTAGACAGAACACCCTTCATTTCTCTACAAGCTGTTGTTTTTACTGAACGGGACAACCACATTTCTTAAGGTAATGGTAAGGTTTTCATCTTTAAATGAATTACTCTGCATTCAGATTTTAGTCTCACCTGTCTTCATTTCTTCAATTATCTCCCAAAGACAGCTTAAATAACTGGCATTGCCCAAGATCAAAACGGTCATTGACATATCGAACCTATAAACGGATTATGCTGATCAATAGTCAAGACATTCTGAGATCGACAGTGCCTTTTTACCTATGTTTAGGCACAGTTTGATTTATCTAAGTTATGACATGTCCTGTGTGTGAGGTGCCGGCTATAGGGCTCTCCTGAGAAAAAGCCAAATAAAGACGAGCTTTGCGTTGTCAATTAACCACAAGGTGTCCGTCTCTGTCTTTCCGGATACCTCACTGATCTCCACAGAGACATCACAGGCCATGATGTTGGGAGGTCTATTGTGGAGCAGATATTGTCTCTTGGTTTGATGTTTAGCCTTCAGGAACAGGAGCTCCTTGTGAGTAATAATATACACCAAATAAAGCATCTGGTGTGAAAGGAGAAGGGACAACAGCAATAACAAGACAATGGGTCTGGGTGGCAGGTATTTACCAGCCTGGAGAGGAGAGATGGTTTACGGCAGTCTGGAATATCAACTCACCACCAGGGTCAGAAGATGGTTCCTGGCTTTTTACACCGGCCTGATTCATTATATTTCACAGAGCTTAGAGCACAGGTTCATGAACGGAGTTGAAAACCCTCCAATTAGTCAATGTCTCTCCCAGGGTTTCTAGCTCATGTTGATACATGACGCTATCATGACCGGTGTGCCCCAGGTGAGAGCTCAGAGAGTTCAAAGCATTCTGGTTAAACTTAGAAGACAGTCCCACGGGGCAGAATGTATTCAGAAGAAAACCCCGTCAGGGTAGAAGGCATGAGAACACCTATCATATGGTGGGACATGGAGAAGGGAATCCAGTCACAATGTTGGTCTTGTTTGACTGACATAAAGATCATGTGATGTTGAATCGAAATCGGAGTAATCAAAAGCCACGCCCGAATATCCAAACCAACTGGCCTGACTACCAACAGACAGGACATGGCTACTCTAATAGAGTTGTTAAACGGAAAATAAAATGATTATCAGTAATTGTTGTATGCAGCATCTCACAATTATCCTGGATTTTGCACTATGATGCCAATACATCCTGCCTCTATGGAGGCTATTTCGGCCTCCGACTAAATAGCTTGAGGGCTCATAGTACGTCCTAATCACTTGTCAGACAAAACAGACTTATAGAGGATTTCTTATGGATTGAATCTGAAGTGCCACCATTTTGTCAGCACCAAAGCTGCAACTGCACTCTTGACTCAGAGCCATCCGATGGGAAACCTATTTATGATGGTTTACCCTGAGAAGTGGAATTCTTTATGGACTACGCGGTACTGGTGATTTGGGAATGAGGTTCCCATGGTGCTAATGTAATGTGATGTCACGTAACAAAACATTCTCCAGCTAGTCTGACAATCCCCACCCAACCGGTTTTGAGGCAAGTCCTACTTAGAGTTAACCGTCTAAAACACAGAGCTAACTGTGTTAAGATTTTTAAAGGATCTGAACTATGGCCAACATTACCTTCTGATAAACACATATTTCAAACAGGGGTCCATTGTCTCTTCAGTCTGACGAGATCCTAACTTATTCTTAATCTACACTTACAATTAATATTAGGTCTCTGAGCAAAATTTGCAATTTTGGGCTTTTCGTAAAAAACATTAGATCTCCCTGCAATTGTGGGTTCTTATACTGGGTAATGTAGTTGGCAGAAATTGGACAACTGGTGAGTCACCGTCCTGCAAAAGAGGCTAAGCAGTCATCTTCACAGGAAGCGAGTTTGAGGGATTTCATTGATGTTATCGACACTCAGCGAGGAAGCATCACACTGTGACTACCTCAATGAGATATTAAGCCATGCACCAATGACAAAAATCCCTCTTCAGCTAAATCTACAGCAGCTGAGGCATTGTGTCACAAATGTTTTGCCAGCTGTACAATGGGGTGATGAGTCTGGCTGTATATTTGGCATACAAGCCAAATCCAGCCTGCTAAGTTAGCATAGCAGAAAGGGCTCACCGCATGTTCATAATTTTAGAATATTTATTTGTCTAATAGTAGTATACTATAAGCCCATGGTGAAGGCAAAATAGTGTATAGAATCACATTTTCTAATATATTATTTGGTGTCAGAAGAAAATATCTATAGACTTCACGCTGAGTGACCCTGTAATGAAATTAAACATCACAACCATTTCAAGAAAACCCATTGACCTATGAGCTTGTTTTGATTTCTCTATATAGACAGAATAATATGTTCAACTCTAACTGCACCAGCTGCTCTCGCTCTCTCTCTCGCTACCTCTCTACCCTCTTCTGAGTTTTCTATTGGGTCATCAGGAGGAAGGGCCTTTTTGTCATTCAAAAGTCTCTTTATCTGGATCTCAAAGCCTTCTACTCATCACTGAGTAATTTTGAGCTGTTCAGAGATGATAGGTTAGTGAATAAAAACATTGCCCGCAGCAAATAAAGATGGTGGGAAAAACAGAAAAGACTGCAAAGAATGCAAGAAAGATAAATAAGACAGATACTTTGTTTCATTGTCGGCGGCACTCCGGGGTTATTTCAAGCACTTATTTATGCACAGTAAGCAGAACAATAGTGGCCAGAGAAATGATTAAATACGGACTCTTCAAGCAGTAGACATCTCATTGTGGAGGGCCCAGGCTTGCCACTGGGCTGCCCCTGATAAAAGCAGTATGAGCTGATAGCTGATACAATTTGCCAGGCGATTTGACGGGGGAGTAGGGTTGGGGGGGGCAGGCTGAGCCTCGCACTGACAGGCTGTAGGAGCTATAATAAAATCATTAGAATGTAAATGCTTTATTGCAAAATAAGAGCCTCAAGCTAGGGTGACAATATCTACTGCCACCGAATGAAAGCGCCGATTAGCATTCCCTGATTCAATGATAGCGGGGACTTATCTTTATTAAAATTTCTCAAATCGAGTCTTCATTTTCCATGATTGAGTTTTAAGCAAATGTAATATCTGGTCCAGTTTGTGTGAGGAGGAGAGAAAGCCCGTGAGGTAATTAGTGTACACAGTTCTCCTCTACACGTGTTTCATAACCAACAAATTAGATTTCTTATTTAACGTGTCACTATCTAAAACATTTGCATGAAAATATGACCGAGTTTACAGAATAATTATTGAAAGTGTACACCTTTTTAACACGTCTCATAAAATGTGAATTGGATTTGTTTGAATGTGACTATCACCTGTGTCTAATAAGAGTTTCACAAAATGACGGTTAGCATTTGACGTTCACATTCCTGACACAGACCCAGTCAGTCTGAGGCCCCCACTCGCTCAGTAGTCAGACAGTGGCTTCTAATGCTAATAGCTAAGTACCGGGATATATATAAATATGATGTCGATCTAATGCCAGCCATCATTGTATGTACAAAATAAAAACGCTGGACTGTAATTGTGATCTATATACCCTATCTTACCATGTTCATATAGTTCATGTTCACACGTAATTCCCCAATTCGACGACGATGGCCCCCGCGAGAAGAATCACAGTGGGGTCAACGTGGAACGTCTTGGTATTAAATGTTATTTAGCTGCTGGTGACAAACCGGTTTCATTCGCGCTGCAGACGGGTCCACGCTGAAGTTAGGCCCCAATGCACTGCGGGCAAACAGACAGAGCCATACTGAAGTGGAGCGGGCAGTTGTCGAGCATCCGTGGTTGCGTCTGGGTACTTCCTTGAGGGAGGCTTTGGCAATCTGCCTCGCTCACCGGCCCTGGTAAACCACCCTCACTGGTTCACTAGTTTGCTGGTTCACCGGTTTACTTGAGTCACTGCCTTGTACTTACAGTGTGACAGACGGACAGATTTGGCCAAAGGGGTGAAGTCAGTGTTAAGGTCTAGAGAGAAGCGGGAACATGTCTAATACTTTCATTATGCTGAGAATCTGTAATACAGAAGAAAACTTGTTAAAAGTTTTAACTGACTAAGATAAGCTAGTCCTTACACTGTCTCACCTAGAGTATGTGCTTTTCATAAACCCGGTCATACATCTTGTAGAGTAAATTCTGGATTTAGACCTTAGCCCATTCATCCCAGACAAAAGGGGGACGCAAATTGGAGGGAAAACACATAGTAACAGAACAGCCTCCATTAAAGTGAAGGGGACTCCAGGGACCAGCCGATCGTTGAGGGAAGAATGGAAAAGAGGAGAGGGACTGGTGCTACTAGATAAATCACTGCCAGCATGCAGATCACCACACCGCGCTGAAGATGAATGTCTAGGGGAGGTTGAGGTGGCTACGGCCCATGACGGACTGTAGCCCACACAGAACTCTAGTACCAAAACATGACTTAACACACACATAATCTTAGTGCCAAAACATAACACATACCAACCCCTAATATCAAAACCCAACTTAACACACACAGAACCCGAGTCCCACAACTAAACCCACATAGAACCCCAATGCCACAACGTAACATAACCCACACAGATTGCTAGCCTACAACGTACCACAGACTCAATGTATCATAGTCTAAAATGTACGGCACACACCGTAGCTATATAACCTTAACCAGGGGATCAGTAATTGAACTTTAATTTAATTATCCTGAGGAGATAATATGAACGTATAGTATGCGTGTGAGAGAGACAGTCCATAACTCATCTCTGTACAGGGACGCTTTCGCTCTCATTCTCCCTCTCTCTTCTCGCTCTCTCTCTCTCTCTCTCTCTCTGCATTGTGTTACTGAAATATGATGGCTCCCTTTTTATCCTGTCATAATGACAACTGATGGCCTTATTTTCCTCCTGGCCTCCGGGGAATGATGAACTAGTAAGCAAACATTCTTTCTCCTGAAGAGAAGGGTGCTCCATCATGGGGACTGGGACACTGTGTTGTGGGCAGACAGAGGAGAGAAGAGGAGAGAGGCGAGAAGAGAGAGGAGAGGAGGGAGGAGAGAATGGAACTGGGACATTGTGTTGTGTTTAGACAGAGGAGAGGAGAGAGGAGAGGAGGAGAGGAAAGAGGAAGGGGTAGAGAATGGGACTGGGACATTAGGTTGTGGGCAGACAGAGGAGAGAAGAGGAGAGAGGAGAGGTAAGTGGAGTGAGGAAAGAATGGGACTGGGACATTGTGTTGGAGCAGACAGAGAAGAGGAGGAAAGGAGATGGTGTTGTGTGGTAAAGGACTGCAGACAAGGGAGAAGTTCTCTGTATAAAACTTTGCACCAGTTTGTCTTCAGTCCCCCTTTGCTGTGACAGCCACAATTTGCTGAGAAATAATAATTATATTATGATGTTTCTTCTACTTGATATTTAAGATAATAGCATAATGTTGCTGGAGGTTACAGCGTGGTGTTGGTGGAGTTTATAGCATGGTGTTGGTGGAGGTTATAGCATGAAGATGGTGGAGTTTATAGCATGGAGATGGTGGAGTTTATAGCATGGAGATGGTTGAGGTTATAGCATGGTGTCGGTGGAGGTTTCAGAATGGTGTTGGTGGATGTTATAGAATGTCGTTTGTGGAGATTATAGCATGGTATTGTTGGAGGTTACAGCATGGTGCTGGTGGAGGTATTGTGGTAATGGAGGTTATAGCATGGTGTTGTTGGAGGTTATAGCATAGTGTTGTTGGAGGTTATAACATGGTGATGTTGGAGGTCATAGCATCGTGTCGGAGGTTATAGCATGGTGTTGTTGGATGTTATAGCATGATGTTGGGAGGTCAATGACGGATGTGCAGACACTAAACAGGGTGTGCTCGTCAAGCAATACACATGATTCTAGTGTCTCGCTGCGTAACACTGTAATAGCAGACAGAGGCCGCCATCACTCAGCAGAGCTTGAGGAACACTAGCACGAGTTTGCAACATCTACAACAGGTCAGATGAATGCGTCCGCTCGGCTCCCCTTTCTAACCACCAGCCATTCATCTCATCTGACTAATGAACGGTACTCATGGGCCTTGCGGGGGGACTCAGCCCTCCCTGCCCACTAGGCACCAGGTGCTTTCTGGGAGCTGCAATGTGTCCTAAGGGGAGGTCTAGTCTGTTCCAAGAGGAAGAACCGTATCCGAGCCTCCTTGCTGCTCCGGAGGATGTGCCAGCCGGGCGTCGTCCCGCCGCCTAAATAGGAATGACAGTCTAATTTGATTTACACCCAATCACTTCAGCTCAATTTAATTAGGGCCAATAACGGGTGATGAATGCACACCTAGCGTCATTAGCATTCACAACAAAATGTGCTGATCATCTCCCAGTGCAGCCAACAGACTGTTTAATAGAGACTCTGATTCATTTATGTCACAATGAGTGGAGGCCCTTCATTCGTTTGTTGATAACTAGACTCTAACAGGGTTCATTCAGAGGCAGGACTCTGAAAGGGGACCTTCTATTGTAATAAGGCCATACACTTATTAGTGTAACGTAACATTAACAACAATTATTCATTTGTTTTGTTCGCACTTACATTAGATTTGTTTAAAGCGACAAAAGCAAAAAGAGATAAGACATAAAGCCCCTTAAAATGTTACTTTGCGATGACTTCATGTTTCAGTGAGAGATTTCACCCTCTCTGACGGGGAGCTGGGCAAAAGGAAAGTGGCCACTATGTTTTGATTGACAGAGTCATATTTGTAAGAAGGTTATGAACCACAAAACAAGGGTTAAAAGGAAATTGACCTGGCAGTTGCCGTCTGACTGATCCATTGAGCTGGAGGTATTTAATCTTGCTGCTGAGGTTACATGAAGCTTATATAACAAATTACAATGGCTGCGGGGTAATACATCACCTGCTGGATCAGCCCCTGCATTTCTATCTTCATTTCTTTTCTCCCCAAGAGAGACTGTCTACCAGAATATATGTTACACCTTCTGTGTGCAGCGAATATGATCCAGATTGATGGACTGTCAACTGTAAAAATATTGACAATGTCAAAACTGTTGAGAAGTTTGCTAAGGTCTTATATTACCCAGGAAGTTGAGATAAAGGTTAAAATGATTTGCCCACCGTTCTAAACACTTTATCCTGCTAGCAATTACTAACTGCCACGGGTTCGCATTCAAAACAAGTGTATACAAAACGCTACATGAATAATCTTTAGTTCCAACGATCCTAAAGCCGACCTGGCAGAAGTTAATCAATCCTTCCCTTGTTTTAAACAGAAGTGTTCTTCTTACTGTTCATACTGAACACAAACCCTCTACCAAATAAGTATCAAACAATCTTCTGTCCCATTCAAACAGACCCACACGCTGGTGTTTTGACAACACAGTCAATTATATGCAGTGTTTGTTTTTTAAAGAAAAGGTACATTTTTGCTTAGTACGAATGAAGCAGTGATGTTGTGCCAGCATTACTTCACGCAGTACGCCCTTTCGCAACGTGACTTCAACGTCCTGACGAATGGAGACAAATTTTGGTGACCCAATCACAACATTTGCAAGAGACGTAACACATTCACTTAGCTTCTGGATATTCCCAGAGACGGGCTGTTCACCATTTTTCCCTCGTGCTCGTTTCCACAAAGCAGAGTTAACAACAAACTTTAGCCAACATGAGTCAATCAAGCCCAGAAACCCTTAAGTTATTATGCCAGGGTATCATTATAATTAGCCAGACAATGAAGCCACGACTAGTATAAGAAAGAAGCAGCACTAAGCCAATGATGCTTTAAAGCTGGTCATTTCAGCCCCAGGCAGGTAGACACATGTGGGCCTGGGTGCTTACTGGCGCGCCCACTGAAGAAACCAGCCCACCTAGACTGAGGGTTTGACACATACAGAGAATAATGCATACCATTTTCGAATAGGATACAAGTACGATTTGTCACGGCTAGAGTATGTGTGCAAAGTGGAGGTGAAATGGTGTGAGGAGCAGAGAGCGTATCGTTTGGATTTTGCACAGAGAAGTTTTCTGAAATTCTGGGCTGGCAGCTAACTGTCCCGCTCCAATTCTGCTCCAGTAGTGATTGTTGTGTGATCATTTTTTGTTTCGTTCATTGCTCTTTTGATTTGGGCATGCTTTGTGCTGTTGAAATATTCAGTTTTCAGTGCTTCTTGGAAAGCCTTTTTGAAAACTAAATGGTAGCTTTTATAATCACAAAAGTAGATAATGTATGTGTTAAATTATCATTTTAAACCAAAACATAAATGTAACAATATAAAGAGGCAGTTTGGTTTAGTAAAAATAGAGAGAGATTTCTTGCTGAGCCGGAATAGGGACAATGACCGTCCGGACCCCAAGAGCTGCTCTGTGAGGGGGTGTGATGTTCCGACACTCAGCGATGCGCAGTCTGGCCTTTGCTGTCCAGTAACTCGGATGGATAAAGTACTTGGTCCTTAAGTATTAACAAGCAAAAAAGACAATTTTGTATGAGTCGTATATGAGTAACCTAAGCATGTTCTAAAATGTATTAATATTAGTCACCAGCAATTAATTCCAAAGCTATTGGTGCTCATGAGAATCTTAATTGTCATAAGGAAATTACAGCTAATTAAAATGTAGAAAAAAACTGGGTAAATCGCTGCTGAACATTAAACTGTGATGACATAAAAAATGTACCTTTCATCATTTTTACCATTAACTCTAACGTCTGTGTAACATGTGCTTCCTGCCGACATTGTAGTAAATGCAGTGTTTGTAAAAATGGTGACCACATAAAACATTACCGAACTCTTCTCGTGAAGCAACACCGAAACAATGCCCTGAATTCCTCCCATGAAAGGGATATTTACCGGTCCCAGTCTGTGCTGATCTAGATGCAGGCAATTGTTTTTAACTCACTGAAATATCCACCGAGTATCCTGGCGATGTGATGAAAGACAGACGTATTTGAAATGAGGCCCGGTCCAGCATGAACCTTGGTGCACCTGGACCAGGACAAACCGTCGGGCCGGCGGACAGATAAGCCGGGCCGTCAGACACTAGAGCCAGGTGCAGCATTGTGAAGCCCTGTCAGCCAAACCCATCTCTGTCAGCCTGTCCTGGAATGCAGCGCACACTGATTCCTATGATAGCTGATAGCCCCAACACCCAGCTCGACATAAGGTCAGAGGTCACATGCACAGTTAGTTCCTGAAGGAATCCCATAGTGGCATCCCCGGCGTGTTCACCACAGGGTTTTAATGTGGGCCCGGTAAATTAACACTAAAAGCCAATGGTGACGATGCTCTTCAACTGTGTCCGTCCGAATTAGCGACGCTTGATGGCGTCCCATAACCAAGTTAGTGGGTATTGAGGCAGGTACTATGACTTTGGTGGGGAGGGGTGTTGGGTGCACCTTGGAGACGCCGTGGCCGCCTGGCGTTTTAACCTGGAGACTGACGTCAAGAGAGGGTTTCAGTGGATTCAGATAATCATGAATTGTCACAGCTAATTTCAAGTGTCAAGTAAATTAGACAGAGGTGCCTTATTGGGTCCCTAACCTGGAGACTGGCCGAATCAATGAACGCCAGAGGTAAGTCCCTAAATCCATAATAGATTGTTTTCAGGAGTGGGTCATTATAGACTATTGACAGAGAATTGTAATTGTTATCCAGTGTAGTGCAGTTCTTGTCAGAGATGGCCCTTTGCTGCTGTGTGCTTAAGACATCAATGTTAATCTAACCGGTAGCCAAATAAATGTGTTTGTTCACCATGTGGCTGACTGGCTGTCTTCCTGTCCTCAGGTCACCCAATGCTAACAGTTTCTCGGCCAAATGGCACATTGCGTTCCCAAATCCCAGACGCACACTCTTCATTGCTTCGCCTTCGTCAGTCGCGCACGGTGCCTTCAGATTTAAAAACTACCGAATCAATAACTAAAACAGGACGCAAAACAGTGAGACAGAATGCAATACAATTTACTGATGTTGTTTCATTTAAGACGTATGGGGCATGGGTCCTATGTGGTCTGTGTACGCACGGTGTCTAATGAAACACAATCTCCCACCACCCAGGCTCACAGCCGAGCAGCAAGTCCCTCTGCTCCTGCTGTCGCTCAACAGCTATAGAGAGCACTAAGTATAAAATGGCAACGTGCTCTAACAGTATCTGTCTGTAGCAGGATACACCCAGTGGATGGTGGTAGTCAGGGCCCGCATCAATCTGTCAGTCCTTCATCTCACAGATAACCACATTCCAAAGCCAGATAACGCTGGACAACCAACTTAACTCCAAGGAGGAACTTTTCATCAGTCGGCCACATATTAGCTTTCAGTCGGGAAATGCGGTCTGCGCGTCATTAACCGGGAAAAAGGAGTACCGGACCCACGCTGGAATATTTTAAGTCACTACCTCATGGTATTGTTTTACATGTATTTTGTGTTGTTCTGCGGAAGTTTCTGGTTATTTTGTATATTTTAGATTCTGTTCAAGAAGTTTTGCTATGTCAAATGTGAAGGGTCAAATGGAGAGAAAACCTTCAGAGGGGATTTTCTTGGTTTCCTCAAGTCTGCGTAGGACATTGTTAAATATAAGGTGAATGTGAAAATAGACTGTAAATAAAGCACGCTGAGGTTATAATTGTAGTTTATACAGACACAGCCGTTTGTGTCTGCAGACTAAATCCATATCCCTGCATGAGCTGAACTGAGAGCAAGGCAGGAGTGGGAGTTAGCTAGGCGTGGTGCAACCCCACTCTAAATCCCAGTTCCTGCTGAAACTAGTCCAATGTGGCTGAACAACAGATTACAGGAAATATATCCAAAGCTAGGTCTAGGATGGGCGTGCATGGCTGTGTGCTTACCTGTGGTTAAGGTCAACCATCAAACTAAATTGAATTCAGAAGGTTTGAATGCTAACCAGGTGCTAATCTGCAGCAAATCTCTTTCTCTCAGCCAGACAGAACCTGAAGAAATAAAACAAGCTCATTTCCATGCCTTAAACATGTAAATACTCACAGCTGAATGACATTTTACAGCCTTCATACGTGCTGTTTACAACACTGCATGACAGTACACTGTTGCAGGAGAAACATAAACAAATGGCTTACAGACCGATTAATTTATATCAGGTCTAAAGTCTTGTTTATTAGTGTCTTCAGCGATAGTATTAGTCCTCTGGGTTAGTGTTAGTCCACTGGGTTAGTTTTAGTCCCCAGGGCTAGTGTTAGAACTCTGGGATAGTGTTAGTCCTCTGGGCTAATGTTAGTCCCCAGGGCTAATGTTAGTCCACTGGGCTAGTGTTAGTCCACTGGGCTAGTGTTAGTCCACTGGGCTAGTGTTAGTCCTCTGGGTTAGTGGTGGTCTTCTGGGGTAGTATTATTATTCCTGGGGGTTATGAAGCGTGTCTGGGCTAGCTGGGGTTACAGTGATGGTCTGGTTGTTTTTTAAGGGGTGGTTGGATCAATGAGAGATGGCATATTAGGCAGCTCCTCCACTTCGTCCTGGGACCCCTTCTGACTGATTAGATGGGGTGGGGGAGCCCTCATAACGGCTACCTCTACTCTGGTTCAAGTACATCCACAAGCTCACAACCACCTCTACAATACCTAAAAGTCCACTTTGCTTGGACACAGACACGGCATGTAAATCAACGAAGCTCCAGAAACTACAGAAACCAAGAAGCCTCACGGGCTGATGGTGGAACTGACAAAAATCACTTGACAAAAAATGCTAACTGCTTGTTTGTCTTTGTAAAAGCTTTTTCAGGACATTAATCCTGTTGTCCCTTTTCCATATGCTCTTGTCCTTCCAGATGAAAACGTATGCAAAGTGACAAAAATGCTAAAGAAAAAACGTGTTCCGATAGGTAATAACGTGCATATTTCCGGTACATATCTGGAGGGAGAAACACAAAGGACACAGACAGAGAAACCTCTAGGACCGTCAGGTCCCGATACAGCCTCTATTCATTGCTGCATAAGGGCACTACATTTTCACTGGGGGTCAACACAGCCACAGAGGCCCTTAATATATTTCTTTATCTATTCAGCAATGTTGAGAAACAGCTGTTTGTGAGCTGTAGCAGATAATTCAAGAGGGGGTTTTGTCCATCGTGACTCCACCCAGACAATAGCTGGCAATCGATTGGAGGACCTCAACATCACTGCTCCTTGTCAGCTGAATAGAAAGGCCATTATTCGTGCAGCCCGGTTTGATATACCACTACAACCTCAGCTAGAATTAGCACTGTCTCTTCCTGTCCCACCCAGTCTCCCTCAGCCCGTCCCCTAATCAGACCCATCGTCTATACATTATGGGAGCCCTTCGGAAACAATGCAGTAGGCTCATAATGGAGCAGGGTGCGACAGGAGGTGCCAGAGGAGGAGGAAGGAAGATGGAAAGAAGGAGAAAGGGATAGAGGAAGGTGATAAAAGGATGGAGGGCCGGTCAGAGGTCAGCTGTGTGATCTTATTTTGGTTCATTTGGCCTTTTAGAGAATAGAACCTGTGTTTCATTACCCTGCCGGGATTTGATGGCCACGCGACAGGGGCGGAGAACTGATTAGGGTTAGGGAAACACTAACCCAAGGGTAACCCTGAACCGACGGACAGGAGCAGAGAAGTAAATAGATGAGCTAACAAACAACTGGAAAAAAAATACACCAACAAATCCCATCCCTCTGCCTCCACATCCCTCTGCCTCCACATCCCTCTGCCTCCACATCCCTCTGCCTCCACATCCCTCTGCCTCCACATCCCTCTGCCTCCACATCCCTCTGCCTCCACATCCCTCAGCCTCCACATCCCTCAGCCTCCACATCCCTCAGCCTCCACATCCCTCAGCCTCCACATCCCTCTGCCTCCACATCCCTCAGCCTCCACATCCCTCCGTCTTAAACTATAAGTGTTTTAATCCCTTGGTTTATTGAAAGCATAGAGTTTTGAACAATTTAATAAATTACACCAACATTTGGATTATAATGCCTGAATTAGTTCATAAGACGTGTGAGTCCGTCCATCAGAATGTGGATATTGAATATCAACACTGCGGTAATTAGACTTTTGCAATCACCACGGTTCAGGCTGGTTTCAGAGGACACCATATTAAGCACTCCATATACTAGTGTTGCTGTACATCAGCAAAACAATTATCATAACCCCCTTGATTCATTGAATGAATATCTAGCATAAGTGATTTTTTTGCAGAAGCTTTAGAAATATATTCTTTTCTGAAGTCACATGACATGAACCCTTCTGTGTGTCTCTTTCTTATAGGCACTTAGATAGCAAAGAACTTTGAGCCTGGAGACAAGCACAAAGCATAACATGTTAGGAGTTTAGAGCCCAGAGTTAATTGTCATGAGCTAAGAACTAGCTACTAACATGAAGAAGCAATATTTTAAATCTGACTGTTTCTCCTTCAATAAAATATTAATATATTCCGGGGGTTAGTTAAAATCTTGGGTTAGTTAAGAGGTGATCTTGTGTTTGCTAACACTTGATCCTAAGAGAGTTCAGAGGTAAAACCTAACATGGTATCACACTACATGCCTTTTCAGAACTGCAATTCAAGTGGAAAGGGCTTGAAAGAACAAATACAGAACAGAACATAAGTTCCACTAACTTGACAAAGGTGATTTCTATGTGTTTTTATGAAGGTTGAAAATAATGTGTGTGATATGCATTAATAAAACAATTTATACTGTGAATACTGTTAATGTTATGTGAACAGAAAATATGGCTAGAGAAAAAAAAATCTTAAGTGTTATTGTCGTCACAGAGTAGTGCCTTATTTCAATAAATTGTAAACTAAATACAACTACTACTACATTTACTATGTTCATGGATTTGTTTTACACTATTTAACTATTATTTAACATAGGAAAATGAATGCAATATGTTTTGCATAGAACGATCCCTATGTGTCAGAGATGAGCATTGCTACAGTAGCCTTGCGATATGGATCACGGAGCGGAGTTAAGTTGATACCACCTCCCATTTGATTAATACAGCCCAATTTTCTGAGAGATAGTTTTCTTACAGAGAAAAGATCCATTTCGCCGCAAGATCGAAAGTTAGCAGCCGCGGCGTAATTGATGACCTCCCTGAACAAACGCTCTCATATTTATCACTGGCTGACCTTTCTCCCAGACTCATCCATCATAAATTAAAGTGGTACAGCCGAGGCTCGGCACCTCAGCCCTCCTCGAGTAACCCTGACCAGAAGTCTCCTCCACCTCTTCTCTGGGAGCTGTTGGAGAGACTGGACTAAATCTGCAGTTCAGCACCTATGCTGTTAGGGCCAGATGGTCATCACACCACACATCTGTCAAACTCACATCCTCACTAAGCACCAATAGGTTTCCTCCTTCCTTTTTCTCCTCAAGTCTGTGGCTACCAACATTTTGTCTAAAATCAGCAGAACCGACGACAGAATCAACCTAGATCAGTCAAGATCACGCCAATCCGCTACGCCAAAATACACCATACTGAACCTAGATCAGTCAAGATCACGCCAATCCGCTACGCCAACATACACCAACCTGAACCTAGATCAGTCAACACCTGTAACAGCAGATTTCCATTAACTTGTGCATCTGACCAGTGACCAGAAGGTCGCATTATAGAATCCATGAGCCGGCAAGGTGAACAATCTGTTCTTCTGTCCCCGAGCAAGGCATTCTGGACATCACAGTTCTTTCCAGATCAAGGTGATGACAGAGAGGATTTCAGCAGGTCGGCATCTAAATGGACCGAGCGGATATCCATCTTCCTCTTAGTAAAGGCAGCATTAATATTAATGGTAGGCAAAGCATTAACGTAGAAATGGTGCTTCGGGGCTACGCCCTATGACTCCTTTATAGTGATTAACACAACGAGAAGGAATCATTTCTCACAGGCTCCATATTAACTCATAGCATTGGTATGTCCCCTGTGAGGAGAGGTCACTAATTAAAGGCTAATATCACTGCCAATTATAGACTAAAATATCTGGCGCAATGGTGAGGAAAATCACCAACATATTGATATTGAAAACATGCATTTTAAACATCTTGTTTGAGCACCTCAGGTCAAATCAAATCGTTAGTCTTGACAGGCTGTTCTCCTCAAGTATGACGACGAATGACTAATTTAATCTGGGAAAAAATACTTTTAGTGTTTTAGAAATGGAATATGACAGGCTTCAATTTTTACAGAGGCTAAAAGAGAAATATAGAAACCAGAGAGACATAGAGAACTATAGTTTCTCTGTTAATGTGTTATTTAAACGCAATTTGTCAGATTGATAAAAAAAACATTCCAAGAAGATGTGTTAACGTCTTTACGGATCAGTCAAGCTGTGATTACCAAACACTTAACTGGCCATAGTCTCCCCAACCCCTTTTTTCTGGTCAGTCCTGCTGGTCCGTCCTGACGGTCCGTCCTGCCGGTCAGGATAACTATTGGCGTTCACTGGTAAGAACCCGGCTGACAATAATCCTGGCACGATAGTACTGATATCACCAAGCAGGGAAATTAAAAAACAGGGAGACATTTATGAAAAGGATTTTAACAGCTCGTAACAGAAATATTAATGAACACAGGAGTATGTTCAACTTAATTAGAAATCTGGAAGATAATCCATCCATTGCTTTTTCATAAAAGCGGTATGTAGTATTGAACCCATTTAACAAGCAACATATGTTTAATTGCACCGATACGATTTGCACTGTTTAGTCTACAATTACACACCGGGGGATAATGTACCTTTACGGAGACAAGCCCCTCACCATCACTCTGCTTAATGTATTTATATAACCGGGACTAAGCCGCGCCCCCAGATTAGCATTATAGATTCTAATTTCCAGTGGTGTCACAGCTTCCTTGTCTATAGGCATAGCAAAGACCACCATCTGCCTCAGTAATGAGCCTGACAAGCAGAGTAAATGTGCTTTTTACTCCCGTAATGGTGTCGGTATTGATCGTAATGTGTGGAGCGCTGTCTGTTCTATCAGTAACACGGAGCAGAAGGCCACGGTGGGTTGCGAGCAGCGTCCAACAGATTTGTCGCTCAAGGCCTCCTCATGACCACTTCATTGATATCATTAAGTTGCCATATGTTTTGCTAATTTATGGTAGTTTGAAGCGCTCCGCATAATAAGACAGGCACACCGTGAACCGGATCCTGACACCATGACAGCCTGGGGAGAGTTCCTCTTCCTGGTGGAGAGACGCCTGAAACGGGTTGGGCTTTTACGCTACTTGAGACTCATTTATTTCCGCGGTCTGTTCTCTCTCCCAGTTTTTATTCAACCTGCCAGTCACTTCTCTGTAAAGTCAAATTATTCACACGTGTTTAAATTATAAACGAGCCCGGATCCAAGAACTAGCCTTTTTTTAAAAGAAAAACTGAGGCTATTCTCCTTTTTGAGTGTCCATTTGTCCCAACACACTGTAGTTGTAGGCGGGAAAGATTCATCACAGAGTCCCATTTGTAGCACTGGTGAAATCACCATAATGACCTTTAGTAATGGGGGGTCTGACCTTTGACCTGAGAATGAACACATTTAGGTTTCCTTCTCCGACTCCACCACTGTGAACACTGGGATTTATACTGACAGTATTATGGCTCCTGGGTCGCAGAACTGAACTCACTAGACAGTGAATGGACCGATCATTAACTAGAGTTAACTGTTAACCAAAATCACTGTTGGTGTTGTTAAATGTAGCAATGATCTGATCCCTTGTTTTCTGTTGCTCCGGTAACTACGACACTTTCTTTTGCTTCACACAAAGACATTTATTAGGATTAGGGTAGGGACCGTGCGTTGTCTTCGCAAAGAACAAGGACAGAAAAATGCAAGGAAAACAAAAAGCCAATGTTGTACGTGGCTCGGTGATAGGTACACTACCGACACCTTTTTTAAAATGGGTGCCTAAAGGGATCTTAGGCTGTCCCCATGGTAGAAACCTTATGGTTCATCATTTTGGAACCATTGTATAAAATCCTGTGTGGAAAGGGTTCTACGTGGAACCAAATATTACTCTTTAAAGGGTTCTCTTATGGTACCAGAACTTTGTCGGTTGTCTAGTAGATAACATATTTTATGTATAGTGTACTATAGTGTGCTCTCCGTGTCAATATATGTGCTGTTCTATGCATCATAAATCACAGCATATCCAAATAGTTGCTAAAAAAATCTGCTGAAACATCGAAAGTGTTTGAGTAGCCTTCACTACCCTAATGCCTGTGGTGAGCCGAAAGGCCAAGGCATTGACTGTTCTACACACACACCCCTCTGTCGTATGACTTGGCTGGGACCCTGCGACATGGAAACAGTGTGCTTGCAGTACAATCAAAACAGACACACACATCTCTCTCACCAAGCACCCCCTGGCTCTCTGAGCCTCCAGTGCCAGACCAACAGGCCGTCGGGTCAACTGTTCGCCGCACTTTCCTCGGGCCCACAGCCCCGACGGGTCAGCCAGCCATTCCAAAGCAGCACTCCGCCTCGACCATCTAGACGGCAGCCCGGGCCAAGCTCGGTCTGTTTAGCTAGCAGGCAAACTGTCAGGACAAGTAAGACAAATGGGCTGTCCTGATTGACTATTTCCTTAGATACGGAATCAATGGTCTTATTATCACAGCAATTCCAGTACTAACACAAACAGATGCTCAGGAGAGACATGTGCTGAGGAAGACCACGACTGCACTCAGAGTCAATAGAGTGGAGAAAGCTGTGGCCCTTAACAAAGAGATTGGTATTCATGAGAGACATAGTCACTCAGGCGCAGGCGCACACGCACACAGACACACACACAGACAAACACAAAAACAGGCACGCACACACGCACACACAAGCATTCAAATACATGCACAAGTACACACAAAAACAGGTACGAACACACGCACACGCAATCACGCACACACACACACACACACAAAGTGCGTTGTTAAAGAACAATGCATTAAAATGTACAACATGATCAACAACCAGCACCCTTGTAGAAAAGCCCTCTCTGTGTCCATTAGGAAATGAAACATACTCAAACCTGCCAGGCTGTTCTAGTGCCTCACACAGCACCCTGAATATTCTGAATTACCTTATGTGTGATATTCTTCTGTAAGAACCTTTCCATCCATTCACCCGGCCTACATAGTTGAGATATTAATGAGGGAGCCATTACCGTGTCCCTGACAAACCGCCAATCTCGCTTAGAGAGGGTTCAGCCCGCAGCACTTATTCTGGCATCTGTACTTAAACACACAACGGCTCCTGGAAGACTACATTTAGCATATTTACCATTCACTTTTCAGAATGTAGATCTGTGTGTGTGTGTGTGTGTGTGTGTGTGTGTGTGTGTGCTAGGATTGAGACCAGCTAGACTATATTTAGACCTATTTGACTATAATCAGGATGTCTTTTAATGCCTTTGACTTCACTTCTTATAGTTCTAGAAAGCATTAAATTCAGTATTTTGGGTAATGCATATTATTACTCTGTCCACTGTGTTAAAAATAAAATCAGAAAATGTAAGAAATGCATTTGGTAACTGGTATGTTGGTATTGTTACACCCACATTTGATCATTGGTATTATTTTATTGATATTCATGTCTGGAGGACTTGCATGTTGTGCATCTGAAGGCTAAAAGCTCAATGTTGTCTAATGAAGACACATTTATTCTATTCATTGGGTTAAACAATGTTACTAAATATTTTCACAAGGCTTCCTGGATATTGCTAAATATTAAAAATATTACTTTTTCCAACAAATTTCCAGAAAATATTTTTGCCCGAGTCTTGTACACAGTGGGTAAGCTGAATTTGGCAAAGGTGTCAGCATAGTATTCTTTATTCGTTTTTATTCCGTGTGGACTTTTTCTCCATGTTTGATCAGGATGTATAACGTCTGGATTTTCCTCTCCATTCTTGGCTTATTATGATGTGCTTCAGCCCACAGACCTCACAGCGCCCAGAAAGAGACACAATCACTTCAGTACTTCCCTTGCCCATATTATGTCGGGTAACAATGTCCGTCCTCCTCCCATGGATGTGACAGTGGTCAGAGTCTATGGCCCTCCGAAGCGTGAGCCGTGTCATTGGTTCTGAGAACACGCTAACAGCCAGAGGTCTTTCAGCCAGACTCTGATGGACGTGGTGCCACTTGAGGAGGACATGGCTGGCTTGACCATCCCTGACAACGTCCCTGACAACGGACAGTGTTTGCTAGGTGGAGCGGTGAGGAGCGTCTGGGGGGCGGAGGGGCGTCGCGCTGGCCCATTGTCCTGCTTTGGTCGGTTTCCCTCCCTGCTACCGGCCTGGGCCGCTACGCCTGATCACCTGCCCTCAGGAAGGTAGCAGAGCAGAGAGGCCAGCCCCTTTCCACTGGAAGGTATCCGGGCAGAAAGGCCATCCTCTTTCTGTGCCCGTTTCTCACATTTAATTATGTGATTTCCTGTTTCCCCGCGGTCAGGGAGAGAATGGGGAGCGAACCCGATGCGTGTTGGTGTGGAGAGCGGCTGATTGTCTCATCCAAGACCCATGGCGTGAGGAAGAAAGGGACACCTTCTTGTTTCACATCTCATAAGCCTCCTTACGGCCGTTGTGTTCCTGGTCGCTGGACCTGCAGCTGGAGTCAATGAGAAGAATGCCACTGTGTCACCACAGCGTCTCAACCACGGGAAATCTTTATTTGAGATCCGTCGCGGACAGTGAACCAACCACCGTGCTCTTCTGGAACTGTAGCCACTGCTAACGGGGCCAAAGCCAGATCACAGCAGCGGTTCACATGTTTAATAAAAAAACACAGAAATATACCTTTGCAGACAGTTGTAGAGACACACACATGCAAAGCAATAGGTCAAAACTGGCTAACTGGCAACTGAACATAGCGTCACTGAAATGTTATTTTAGCAGCACAAAACTTCACTGACCATGTTCCTTAAAAGCTGGTCATGCTTCATACAATGCAATCTGTAACCATTTGCTCCAGATTTGATATGCAGTAACCCTCTCCATCCAACTCGCCCTGTGAGAACTACAGTTATTCTGCTGCTGCAGAAGAATGGGAGTCAAATTAACCCACTACTTATGTAGCGACTGCATTTCAAACTCTCCTAATGAGGTGATTATGTCATTAGGGGGGGATATGTGCATTTCAAAGCACCAGTGGGTCTCAGAGTCTCAGTCCATCAGGGAAATAAAGGAGATAAAGACTGGGAGGTAATTCATCTATTTAACTCCGGCCCCCGATGCCACAGACAGACAACAGCTAACAGCACAGGATAGAGGAATGACCTGGATTGCTTTACAGGACCAACTCTTTGAAATATATACAATAATGACTCACTTCTAAGCGACAAGCACATCAAGTCAATTTCCCTGCAAATAGAGGTTGGGCTGTGCACTGCGAGCGGACCTGAGGAGGTAACCTTACAGGCAAGCTATTGTCCTCACTGCGAACAGCCTTCTCCCGGACTGACATTTAGAAGCACTTAAAATTATGATTTCTGTTATTTCAATTACACTAATCCAGGGTTGTTATGTCAGCCACCCCTTGATGTTATGGAATGGGGCTGTGACAATTACAACCTGAAACAGCGGAGGTGTAGTTTGCAGGTATGTCAGCCATTCCTTTGATTCCTGCAGCTTAAAACCGTCACTGAAATACGCTGCAGGGCTCGTTTGAATTCAACGTGGCGTGTTTATTAATCGGACGCGATGAGCAGGTTTGGATGGTAAAGGGGTGAATAAGGGCAATGTCTTTATATGCAAGAGAGTGAAGGCATCGGGTGACGCCATACGCCGGATCTCAATACCTCGTCCGATAGTCAATATTTAATTCTGTAAATGCAACTGGTAATTGTTGTGTTCTTGGGTCGGGTTATTAAAGCGCCAGTGATTTATGTCCTGGATCGGACGACAGAAACAACCTCCTGCAATAAAAGATGACATAATAGACGACCACCCTGCCCTGGGGATGGGCTTGATATTTTTTATACAGTAGGTCACAATAAAATTTAGGTTGATAAATGTTAATGGTGCGTGTTATTAATAAGGCCATAGAGCAATACAGTGCAATATAACAAGGGATGTGTTGAGCTGCCTCTAACAGTGACAAGGGATGTGTTGAGCTGCCTCTAACAGTGACAAGGGATGTGTTGAGCTGCCTCTAACAGTGACAAGGGATGTGTTGAGCTGCCTCTAACAGTGACAAGGGATGTGTTGAGCTGCCTCTAACAGTGACAAGGGATGTGTTGAGCTGCCTCTAACAGTGACAAGGGATGGTGTTTTGCTGCCTCTAATAGTGACAAGGGCTATATTACATGGAGACAGCATTCACTCCCGCCATACAACACATTCTAGCTCTATATAGAAATGCATTTGTTCATTTTATTACTACAAACTATAGTCTTTATTAAACTTCCTGCTATATAATACAGTAGTGTGTATATTATACATCGACACACTTCTGAAAACTTTGTTTGGGACCAGGTTTGGGTCCCCAATCAAGGGAAATTAATGATGTATTGTTTCTACTGAGTAATTTCATCTTGTATATTCAATGTACCTCATAAAATGTCATGCCAATAATGTGGATTTGTTAACATGCTTGTCATGAAACAAGTGTATGCACCTGCTGTACAATTCAGTTTTCAAAATATATGAGTAAAGCTATGTTTTGGTATATGTGACGAGCTTTTCCATGGACTGAAACAACACCCAGCAGTCTGGGTGGTTCTCTCTCCGAAATGCTACCCACCAAAGGCCTCTAGTTTCCCCGCGTCAATAACTCACGACAGGGCTGTCCTTGTCAAGCCACCTAGTCACCCAGCCCCATGATAAATCTGTCAGGCTTTATAGGCCCATCACTGCCTCAACACATTCGTTTGAGAATAAAAACAGGATTCTCTGCCACACAGAACCCTATATATCCATCACAGTGATAAACAGTCATTTAAACTGAGTGCAAACACTTGACATTTGACTTTATGTGTTGACTTATTCTAATGGAGAAGGGACTATATCCCTGGAGCATAAGCAGGCTGCTAGACACACAGTGGCCTGTTCAAAGACCGCGTTACAACACTACACACATACAAGACTATGGTCAATAACACAGAATGCCCAGAACTCAGAGTCAACTGAGATTTTCCAAAGCTAGTTAGTACCTCGTGGTACTAGAGGATAGTTAGAGACGATAAAGCCTCCGTGCCCAGGGGTGTTAGAGACTCTGCAGGAGCTGGCGGACAGAGGATCAGACAGATTGCCTCTTGGCACACGTGGAGTGTGCAGCTTCTCCAGCTCCTCTGACCCCGGCTTCTTCCTCTCAGAAGTTTCATTCAGCAGGACAAAGATTGTAATCCATCATTCCATATCCCTATTTTACCAGCAACACACAAACTGTCATCTATACATAATTCTCCTTTTCCAGCAATGCATTCTATCTAACCTTGCACTCAAAATTTCCAGACATACACAGAATTTGAAGAATCCTCATGGACGTCTTGAAGCACCACAATCAGGGCCCGGTCTACATAAAGAGCAACCCAGCAGCGGGAGTCACAGAACTCTGATACAAGGCTGGCTTTTGGGGTTCTGGGCAGTGGGTGGGCAGCAGCAGCTGGAACAGCAAGAGAAGGGTGAGGTATAAAACCTGAGATCCTTCCCCTCGTCTCCCAGCTGAGAGCAGGGCCACACACAGCCAGACGGACAGACTGACAGAAGGTACGGTCTGGACAGACAGGGACATCAGTGATGCAGCTTCCTATCAAGATGGGAATCTCTCAGTCCTCCTGAACACTTTTCGCCAGCTGTTTCGTTCCCTCTCTCACAGTCTCTCTCTGTGCTGCTGGATATCTCTCACCAGCAGGTCTCTCGATCCTGCAGAATATACACCTCTGGAAAGAATTAAGAGACCACTGCACATTTTTCTTTCCATTCCAAAAACGTTGAAAAGGAAAGTTTTGAGTGACGAACAGAAGCGTTCAATTTGCAGTGGTCTCGTAATTTTAACCCAGTTCCTCACTCAAAACCTTCCTTTACGACTTTTTTTGGAAAGGAAAGAAAGAGGTTCAGCGGTCTCTTAATTTTTTCCAGAGCTGTATCTCACTAGCTGGTCTCTCCTGCTAAATATCTTTCCAGTGTTAACTAGGCTGGAATGCTGTGAGGCAGCAAAAGCCCGGGCAGAGTGTGAGGTGGAGTAATAGGTTTCTAACAGCAGGGGCTTCCATTAGCTCTATAATCAGGTGATAATTTGAATTAGTGCCTTGGCTTCCCCAGGGCGAGAACGGGGGTGCTGCTTCACAATGTTTCCCCACCCCTACTGCCTCCTTGCATATACTACAATGCGCCTCCCACACCCATCCTTCCCTCCCACCACCTCCCTTCCTCCCGCCCCTGACCACAGGCACTAGCCCTAAGCCGTGGACAGCTGAGGGGAACCCTGGCCGCTGTGAACTGAACAGAGATCAGTTGGCCCGCTCATTAATCTGATGCTAATTACAACATTCCTAATGGAATCCTTAAGGAGGTGTCAACTCCGTCATACCACCGCCCAGTACCAACGTCTCAACTCACAGTCAACAAACACTCATGTAGCACAGTTAAAGCCATGTATCCGCTACGCCATTGCTAATAATGTCCTCCAACCACTACCACATCACTGTTAAAGTAGTATAGCCGCTAATATATCACTACTAAAGTCAAATAGCTACTTCTTCACTAATAAAGTCCTATCATCTATCAAATATCAATATTAAAGTCTACTACCACGTTTACAGCCGGATTTGGTATTGTAAAACTCCTCTATTAATAAATGAATAGTGTTTATCGTAATATCATCGACTCTGCCTGACTTTTACAATCTACTGACTTTGTCTTTGTCCATGACGGGTTTCTGACAGCAGTGTGGTGGGGCTGTGTTAGCAGTCTCTAACGCTCGGTCACCTCCACCCCTGCTGCTACCACACAATATCCCAGCCCGGCCCGGCCCAGTGTGTTGCTCATTCACAAAGCTCACACATTCCTTCCCATTCACCTCCTAGAGACAACCTCCCCTCGTCACGGCTAAGAGAGGCTAGGGGATCCCGGGGAGGGGAAAGGCTAGTATAGGTCTGTGGACAGGAGAAACCAGGAGAGGACTGGGTAGTAGAAAAGAGGTCTGGGGAGGGGAAAAACAAGAAGAGATCTGGGGACAGGAGAGACTAGAATAGGTCTTGGAGGGGATGGGGGAGGAATAGGTAGGAGAAAGATGATGTCTGGGGAGGGGAGAGGTCGGGATAGGAGAAAGGGGAGGTCTGGGGAGGGGAGACTGGTATAGGTCTGGGAATGGAGGTCATAATAGGATATTTACAATATTCTACAGGGTTGTTCAAAATATAATACACATTAATACCAGACACATCTATAAAACACTCTTCCCTAAACAGTAACTCTGGGAAGATTTCCATTTTGAAAACAAACAAAATATTCCAAGTTTTACAATCTACACATTTTTTTATTTATAATGTATTACTAGGTGAAAACTACAGTACATCATATATAAGCTTTACTCATCACAAGAACATACATTTGTGTAATAGTTTTCATACTTAAATATATTCAGATGTGTTATTTTTTAATGAATTCAGATTAATATGAATTGTAAAGAATGTATATTTCAGCAATTCAGTATGGCACTTGGATAGATTATGCCATTGAGCAGAGAAGAAATTGTAATATGAAATTAGTTTTGCGTGAAGCCATTCCAAATTGTACCTGATCAATACTAACTATGTTGGCAAAGAAGACCATTATACCAATTTCAAATGTCCGACAGACAATCAATTTACATGTTTGAAGAATCAAGTGCTGACCTAAGCTAAAATACAGCACACAGAGCAGGTTACCATTGATTGATCTTAGATTAGGATAATGCCTTGTATTCTTCAGTCTGCCTTGTATACTGTGGGCCCACATTGACAATTCAACCAATATGTCAAAGTTGATAAGGCCCTTGTATTATGTTGATTGTTCAATAGATACAATGAAACAAATCTAAAATGAATAAATGACAAAAGAAATGTTGCCAGATAATATTGATGTTCAGTATTTGCGGTCATTTGGAACATGCAGTCAATATATATATATATACATACACATACACATACACATATACATACACATATACATACACATACACATACACATACACATATACATATACAGATACATTTCAAATATAATAGTAATAATACAAATATATAAAACAGCATTGATTTGTAACACCAGAAACATCCATGCTAATTACTCAATGATTCAGGACACTATTACCGAATATTGAAAATCATGTGCCCTGTGGAAGATAAAACATTGGTTCCATTTATGATCTCAGTAAAAATTGTATTGATGAAAACAAAGCAGTATTTAATTAATTGGCTTGTTTAATAGGACTGACCAGAAGGACACCGTGCTGGATGTTTCCACAGCACACCATGCACTCAGCAAGCCTGGCCATACAAAAACCACTGGTTACATTTTCACTCAGTCTCTCGCTCTGAGCGCTCTCTGCTTCTCTTTTTCTCTTTCCCTCTGCCTCTCTTTCTCTCTCTCTCTCTCTCTCTCTCTCTCTCTCTCTCGCTCACTCAGATCGATAGAGTCACCTTGGTTAGCTATTTGTAGACCATCGGTTGGGAAGTGGCTGTTTGTGTTGGCTGTGGAGGTGGTGTGTGTGTTTGTGTGCGTGTGTGTGTGTTAGAGAGGCTATGAAGAAAGCCATGGGGATCAGCATTAGTTACAGAGCCCTTTTTTGCTCCTCTTTAAACTTGATCAAAGGCAACAGTAGTTAAAGCCCATTATGCACGTCCTTCTAAAACCTACAGGCTGAGAGTCCTGGGACGCACACAGGGCTGAGTCAAAACCTGCCATTGAAATCACAATGTATAGTTTATTGAAAATATTAATACCTAATAGAGAGAAGGGAAATACTTTCAGGAGAAAAAGTTTTCAGAGCAGAGAGGGGGCTATATTGAAAGCCACACCTTTGAAATCTTAAAGGAGGAGCCCACGCTAGCTAACTGGTTTAACGAAATCACCACTGATATTAGTTTTGGTTGTCTGAACTTGTGAAAATACAATTTATATTTGAGCGGAGGGTTTTTAGTTGCTATGCAAATTTGCATTTTCTTACTCAACCTGATGCTCCGAATAATATCTGAGGTATTGCTTCCTTAGCTTGATTCAAATAATTTCATGTTGTTACATTATAAATATTTGGTTCTGATTGTGATAATTCAATCCCAGATCGGTGTCTCTTCTGCAGACCTGGGGTAGTGTATTTTACCTCTGAAGGGCAGATGTTGCTTTATAGCTTCTCCTGTTATGTTTCCATTGTTTTGCACTTCATCAAGGCCTTGTACAAATAGCATAATTATAAAATGTATAGTGTAAAATATTTATCAATGTAATTTCCCACATGCATGAAGTGTTTTGTGTACTATATTAATTAGACAGGATTAAGATAAAATCAGATGTATTAGTAGATTATATATAAATAGTTGAAGGTTAAATACATTTTGTATTATCAGTTAAAGTATAAATTTGATATATTTGTAGTTAAATGTTTGGATTATGAGTTGTCGATTGAGAAGCCACTTAGGCAACCGCAGGACTGGACCTTCATTTGCGTTTGAATCAAAATATATAATCATATGATCGATTAAGCATGTAAAATATAATCAAATTATTAAACATTACCCACAAGATTATTGAATCTATACCAGTAGAGCAGTTATTCAAACTGGATTGATTTTGTTTGTTTACATATTTATCAACTTAGATCTCATATTGATGTCCTTGAATGATTTAATGGTGCCCACATCATTGTGTTATTTGACAGACATGTGTTTTGTAAAATTAAAATAGTATTAAAACTTTTAATTACAAGCTTTGAACGTCATTACTGGCATGGCAAAATTTATAGATGAACAAAAGCAAACCAAAGTATTTTTTTTCAAATGAATCATTTACTGTAATTTTGTTCAGCTGAACTTCACAGGGAAACTTCCATGACTACACAAGTAAAGCCTTTAAATCTGTCCAGTTTGAAGAACAACTGGTCTGAACCAGGATTGTGGTTGCATTAGGAGCCAGTGCAGTTGTTCACTTTAGCCTGCCATATTAATTTGTATTACCACTTTGTTCAGATCAAAGTTGAACTTTACTCATAACACTCCACATCATCAGCGTAAGTCTGAGACATAACCCATCGTATTTATTATTTAGTAATATAGTAAAGTCAACCTTAACCGAACCTCTCCCACAAAGAAAACAAGCAGCTGCAATCTCTGCAACGCTACCAACCCGTCCTGATCTAAGATGGAATGACTGCACCCTCTATAGGTCCTGAGGAGAACTTCTCCTCCCATCTCCTCTCCTTGCGCTGCCACTCACCCGTAGAGAGAGAGGGAGGGAGAGTCCCTGATCATCCTTTTGCTCGGCTTGGTCTGTCTGCGCGCTTATGATCCATTTTCTCCAGATTTGAGAAGTTGCTCGCTCAGTGGAAGAGAGCAGTCAATCAATGCTACTGAAATAGCCCGGGTCCATTAGCTGGTAACAGGAGCTGTGTCCTTCACTGGGACTCAGCGTGGGGATCCGTGGCTCCAGTCCCTCTCCTCCGCCAGAGGAGCGGCTGAACGCCTTCCTCCCTGCCCAACTAACAGATAGTTTTACAGTGTCATATCTGCCCATCCCTCTGCTCCTGTCGCGTCTCACCCAGCCACGGGGCTTTGAAGCCACTAGTGTCACTCCCTAAACAGCCGTGCTGTCGCACGGAACCAGCCTCTGTTTCCCTTAAAGACCTAATTGTATTAAAAGTCCCCCAATCTTTGTGAGGAGGAAAGGCGATACCTCAAAGCTGCTTTTGTTTCTGCGGCCCGAGCAGTCAGTGAGCGGACCCTGACAGACCCCGACCTCCACCTGGCGCGCAAGCCTCTCTCAACCACAGATTATTACAAACAACATCTGTTCTGGGGTCAAGGGCCATGTCATCTGGCCCGGGAATATACACTGTGTGCAGCATCTTCACTTAGGCGCCCTTCTCTCCAGTGTTTGATGTGTTTCAGTGTGATTTTACTGGGCAAGATGAGGGAGACACAGGATACGACACCCTCCCAGGTTAATGAGCACTGTGCCTGCAGCGTACTCATAACGCAGACAAATATACCGTACATTATTTTGATTACATGTCAACACGTACTGTTTAAGGTAGCAATTTAAAAAAGGTTTAAAAATGTACTGTGAAAGCCAGATTACAGTGTGTTTTAAACACATACAATTTTAACAAATTCATTTACTGTTAATAGGACTGTTTCAGAATTAATGGTAACACTTAGAAGTATTTAGTAATTACACTGAGATTTATGGAAGTACAAGTTTAGAGACAAGTAGGAGTGATGACATCCTTTTAATTGTTTAATAACACAGTTCAGATGTAATTGGAAAGGGGGGACAGACACGGTAACAAATAGTATAGTATATTATTATTATTAATGCAAATCATTGTCATAATAATTCTGGTGATAAGAGTAGTAAATAAAGATGATATTCATCATAATAATCATGCTACTGTTGATTACATTTCTACATTCAATCTGAATGTAAATGATAAGAAATATTAGCTAAGCAAATTATCAAATACCTAAATAACATTTTGAAAACAAACAAAATATTCAAAGCTTTACAACTGATATTGTTTAAGCTTATATAACCATATAAAATATAATCACCCAATTATTACCTTTTGTTTTGCAGGACAAAGAAGTAAAAAATAACCATCTCAGCACCTTCATTCAAAATGATCCAATATATTATGTATTAGTTATTTTTTCTAGCGTAGTGGTTATTTCAGGCATTTCAGATTATCGTGAAAGTACTGTTTATCGCTTCCTATCATGAGCACACACACAAGAAACCTTCTGAGCTCCCATGTAAACCACTAACCTGTTTCTGTGTTATACAGTCCCTTATAGAGTTGCATTTACACCCCTTCACTTACTCCCCATTTTGTTATGTTATATGGTACACAATTTATAATTGATTGATTACATCTGACATTAATACACAACACTGTTTCCACAAAAGTTGGGACACTGTAAAATGTAATGAAAAACAGAATACAATAATGTGCAAATCATTTACACCCTATAATTAATAGAAAATAGTACAACATACCAAATGTTGAAACTGAGACTTTATGGTTTCTTGAAAAATATATGACCACTTTGAATTTGATGCCAGTGACACGTTTCAGAAATGCCGAGACAGGGAAAACAAAACACTGGAAAAGTTGTGTAATGCAAAAAAACTCACAACTAATTAGGTTAATTGGCAACAGGTCAGTAACATGATCGGGATTTAAAAGAAGCATCCCAGACAGGATGATTCAGAAGTTAAGATGGGGAAGGGTTCATCACTCTGTGAAAGACAGCACGATCAAATACTGCAACAATATAATAATAATGATTCCCAACATAAAATTGCAAAGAGTTTGGGGATCCGATCATTTAAGGTTCATAATGTCATTAAAAGATTCAGAGAATCCGGAGAAATCTCTACGCAAGGGACAGGGCTGAAAATATTGGATGGCCGTGATCTTCAGGCCCTCAGACGGCATTGTGTTAAAAACAGATACGATTCTGTGGTGGACATCACTGCATGGGCTCAGGAACACTTCCAAAAACCATGGTCTGTGAACACAATGTCATAGCATACACAAACGTGAGTTAAAATTCTACCTTGCAAAGAAGAAACCACATATAAACAAGATTCAGAATGGGCACCACCTTCTCTGGGCCAGAGATCATTTGAGATGGACTGAGGCAAAGTGAAAAACTGTCCTGTGGTCTGACGAATCAAAATGTGAAATTATTCTGCGGAATCATGGACATCACATCCTCAGGGCTAAAGAGGAGAGGGACGAACCGCCCTGTTATTAGTGCACCGTGCAAAGGCCAGCATTCGTGATGGTATTGCCGTGCATTAGTGCACATGGCATGGCTGACTAGCACATCTATGGAGACACAATTAATGTGGAACAAAATGCAGCTCTGGAAAAAATTAAGTGACCACTGCACCTTTTTCCATCCTTTCCAAAAAAGTTGAAAAGGAAAGTTTTGAGTGAGAAACAGAAGCGTATAATTTGCAGTGGTCTCTTAATTTTAACCCATCTGTTCCTCACTCAAAACCTTCCTTATCGGCATTTCTGGAAAGGAAAGAAAAAAGTACAGTGGTCTCTTCATTTTTCACGGAGCTGTATAAACATTTTGGAGCAACATATGCTGCCATCCAGACAACGTCTTTTTCAGGGAAGACCTTGCTAATTTCAGCAAGGCAATGACAAATTACATTTTGCACATATTACAACAGCATGGCTACATAGTGAAAAAGTCTGGGTGCTAAACTGGCCTGCCTGCAGTCCAGACCTTTTACAAAATTTTAAAGGTTTGGTGAATTATGAAACAAAGAATACAACAAAGGAGATCCCGAGCTGTAAAGCATGTGCAATGCTCTATCAAGCAAGAATGGGAAAACATTTCATGTTCAAAACTATAGCAGTTGGTATCAGTTGCCAAACGCTTACAGAGTGATGTTAAAAGAACAGGTGATGCAACACTGTGGTAATAATGCCCCTGTCTCAAACCTTTTCAAATGTGTTGCTGGCATCAAATTTAAAATGGGCATGTATTTCTCCAAAAACAAAACTATTTCTCAGTATCAACAGTTGATATGTTGTCTTTGCCAAATATTGTCAAATATATACAGGGATAAATCATTTGCATTTCATTGCATTCAGTTTTAATTAGCATTTTACGCAGTGTCCCAACTTTTTTGGAAATTGGGTTGTGTACGCAATTGACTAAAATTTAAATATCATGCCTGTTGACAAGTACTAGTTCTGGAAAAAAAAATAAAAAAACGCATTACCTGGTTAATACATCCCTACGGTGGTGGGAGCATCATGCTATGGGGATGTTCCTCCGCAGGAGGGACTAAGACACTGGTCATGAACAGAGAAAAATACAGAGGTCCTTAAAGAAAGATCCAGAGTGTACAGGACCTCACACTGGGGTGAAGATTAATCTTTTTGCACAACAATGACCCAACGCACATAATAAAAACAACACTGGAGTGGCTTTGGGACTAGTCTGTGAATATACTTGAACCACACAGACAATCTGAGGACAACTAAAGGTCACATTTCACCAATGCATCTCATACAATCTGACAGAGCTTAATAGAATCTATAAAGAATTGAAAAGAAAGTGCCCACATCTAGGTGCGCAAAGCTGGTATGAGGCATGCTGCAGAAGACTCAAATCTGTGATCTCTGAAAAAGGCACTTCTACAAAAACTGAAAAATGGCTTTGCATTTATATTTTTTCAATAAATTCTGCATACATTCCTACAAATATTTTTGTCAATATGTGTGATATTGTGTTTTTATTTTCAATCAGTTATGTATGAATTAAGATTCTAACCCAACAAGATGAGGAGGAAGTGAAAGGGTCTGAATACTTTCCAAAGTCACTGAACATACGGTGAAAAGGTATTTTCCCTTCCTGATTTCCATGATCATCACATATTTGTCAGACTGAATGGTTATATATCTTTATGCAAAATGTAAAAAAACGAAGAACCACAGTCAACACAGAATTCAGCGCTTAAATTATTATTTTATTTTTGGAAGAAATAACCCCAACTGGCACCAAGAGAATAATCCCCCCTGAACTTAATTACTGCTTGCATCAACTTCAGCAAAAACAAAAGCAACTGCAACAAGAATGTTGGCCCACTCTTTGCAGAATTGCTGTAATTCAGTGACATAGTAGGGATTTCAAGAATGAACTGCTTGTTTAAGGTCCTGCCAATGCCTCTCAATGGGTTTCAAATCAGGACCTATGACTAGGCATATCCAAAACCATAATTTGGTTTATTTTTACACATTCTGTTGTGGATTTACTTTTGTGTTTTAGATCATTGTCCTGCTGCATAGCCCAATATCTTTCAGCATTAGATTATGGATAAATGTTCTTGTAGAGAGCAGAATTCATGGTTTCTTTAAAGATGGCAAGCCCTCCAGGCACTCAGGCAGCAAAACATCCCCACACCATCACACCCCCACCACCATGCTTGACTGTTGGTATGATGTTCTTATTTTGAAATGCTGTGTTTGCTTTACGCAAGACATAACGGGACCAGAGTCTTCCAAAAAAATCCACATTTGACTCATCTTTTCTTAGAAGTGGGGGTCATTAATGTGCTTTTTTACAAATGTGAAAAAAGCACTAACATTTCTCTTAGCAATGGTTTGTGCCTTTCAATTCTCCAATGAATTCCATTTTTGCCTAGTCTTTTAATGTTGAATCATGAACACTGACCTTAGCTGAGGTTAGAGAAGCCTGCAGTTCCTTAGATGTTGCCCTGGGTGTTTTCGTGACTTCCTGGATGAGTCGTCACCACATTCTTGGAGGAATTTTGGTAGGCTGGTCACTCCTGAGTAGATACGTGACTTTTCTATCACAACTGCAGGTGTGAGATTGAGTCGTCTTCCTGGTGAATGACTGTGAACCACTACGCTCCTGCACATTAGTCACATACGTACATCTGTAGGGTTTGTAGCTCAGCTGGTAGTGTGGTAAACTCAAGAACCTGTATTTGATTCCCGGGTCATTCAACAGTTGGATGAGTCTTAAACATATATTTTGACAAAGTGGAAGAAAATAGGTATTTCAAGGTCAAAATTAACACGTTAATGTATGCTATTAATTAAATAAGCTTACGCTTTTCATTTTTTAGTCACTGTTAACGTATTTATATTTTTTGAGCCTCAGATCCAGTCAGTGCTTGACTTATGCAGGAGCCAACCCAGGCAGAGTAGGGGGAAACACTCAAAATGTAGGCATACATGACAACATCACTTAGGATAAGTGTGTAGTCCACAGTGTTACCACATAATGTCCACAGTGTTTTTGGATAATAGACTCTAGTAAATGGCTGTGTATGCTGTCTATAATGGTATTTGTTGTTTATAGTGTTTTTGGATAATAGTGTCTAGTAATGGCTGTATATGTTGTCTATAGTGGTTTTGGATAATAGTGTCTAGTAAATGCCTGTATATGTTGTCTACAGTGGTTTTGGATAATAGTGTCTAGTAAATGCCTGTATATGTTGTCTATAGTGGTTTTGGATAATAGTGTCTAGTAAATGGCTGTATATGTTGTCTATAGTGGTTTTGGATAATAGTGTCTAGTAAATGGCTGTATATGTTGTCTACAGTGGTTTTGGATAATAGTGTCTAGTAAATGGCTGTATATGTTGTCTATAATGGTTTTGGATAATACTGGAGTGGTGTCGTTGTTGTATTACTGTTATTGTTCTACTCTCCCTGCTCCTTTCTTTAGCTGGTCCATTTCAGAACATCGGCTATAGATCCTCATTATCTGTCGGTTTCCCCTAGCTGTTGTGGTCCAGTGAAACCTTTACTCATAAACTTGATTCTTCAGTTTAATCTTGTTGATCCAGGGCCTTCCCTTCTTCCTGATTCCATGTCAGAGGGCTAAATTGCCTGTTCCTTACATTATTTGTGGTAATTCCTTTACCTTTTTCAAAACACACGGCGTTGTCATGGTGCTGGAAGCAACAACACGAAGACAACGTTATGGGACCACACATTACCTCGTTTCCTTTGAACCCGACCCTCACACGTCATGTTGTCAAGGAGAGCAGATTTACCACAACTGGTAGCTCCCGCAAATCATTCTTGCCAGGATGCTGTATTGTTGCAGTGTTCAGGCCTGACTAGTTTAGCAGCGTTAAGGCCTGACAAATGTCATTGTTAAGGCCTGATGACAATTTCTTCGAGGCCTAAATACTATGCTAGCACTGACGCCTAGCTTCTATAACAGCGCCTTGAGTCTTTGCAAATTCAGGAATATTGAGGGCTATCTAGAAAAGCATTTATCAAGAACATCATCTGGAGATGGAATTTAACAAATTCTTTGTGTTCTTCACACAGTCCAACGGTAGCTCACACATTCTGCCTCTCTACGTGAGTCAACATATCTGATGGCAGCAATGGGCGCTCCCAGATAAACCGTCCGGACAAGGCTTTTGCAAAAAATGTCCCAGCCACAAGGAAGAAACTTGGACATAGGATAACGACAACACATTGTAATTCACGGTGTAATCTCACATATCAGACAGTGTGTTTGTCATTTGTGATCTGATTGAGCCTAGATCTAACCATGTTACCGCTATTTCCAATGCTCTGTTGTCTCTGGCCGTGGGCAAAATGTGGCCCACAAATCAGGGCTGATTTAATAGATGTATTTGGCCAAGACGTTAGACTGGAGTGGAGAGAACATGGTCAAGTGACTCGTATACAGACGGAAATATGCTGTCTGGGCTTTAAAATAATAACAACGAATGTTGTTACGGCATAGTTGAGCAATCAGTTTTGTGTAACAACCTCTGTAATGCAATTGTCTGGTTCTCATGAAAATAAAACAACTGGCTCTAGATTCAACTGGACACTCTGTAACCAGGACATCTAGCTTTTACTGCACAGTCTAACCAGTAAATCCAACTTCAAAAGCACATTCTGTATCCAGGAATATCGTTTGTACATTCTGCTTACCGAGAACGCTAAGTTCAACTGCCCATTCTGCTAACTAGGAAGAATATAAGAACTGTATATTGCGCTAGCCAGGACAACCAACTTCAGTGGAGTGGAGGCTGCAGTTGGTGGGCAGGTGACATTATCGTACTAGTTACACTAGCAGTGGGTGAGGGCCCCACAAGCTCAATGACATCCCTATCTTAGCCACTGTGACCCTATTCTCCACCTAATGCAGTGCTATAATGTTTACGGCGCTGACAGCCTTTGGAAAAGACATGCCTTGTTACTGCTTGTTTGTCCCTTAACTTAAATTCCATCAAATGACAAGGGAGTTGTGGCACTCACATCAGACAGACAGAGATGAAAGGACAGCACTAATTACTGAAGACGGATTAATTATTGTTGCCTTCAAAGTTCATATTTTTTTATTAATTTAAAAAGCACAAAAAAATATTCAGTGTGTGAAATATCATCCCTGTGGACATTATTTAGTAGATCTGTTGAATCATTGTGAATGTATTCATCAAGCGCAGTGAGATTTTGCTAAATTAATGAGTACATGGGATGTATTTATTCTTTCAAAACAGGCTTATTTAATGGTCACGTATGTAGACCAAGTACACAATTGCTGTTCAATTTAATTTCAAAATAAAAAGAACAACTTGACTTAGATAATGTCATGTACATACTAAAACAAATGTAAGGCTTCATAATTTATTAAAATTGGCATTGGGAAACTTCTATCAATTTTCTAGAAGACAAATTTCTCTCTTTTACACCTGGTATTTCAGTCAATCTTTGAAATATTTAGCCTGATGATTATTTAGATCGAAGGCCACTCAGAACACTCTCATCATAAATGATGCAAGAAAAACAACCACAGGTTGAAGCACTGATCCGTACACCGGGCAAAAATCATTGCTAATTATTTCAAGCAACATGCTGATCAATTCAATGTAATAACTTCATTCTGCATGTAGCCATCCATATGAAATGGGACTTGGGAATTTGTCATGCGCTTTTTCAAATTGACAAACTATAAAATAAATGATTACAATTTATTTTGAGAGTTCCAATTTCAATCTACAGACGTTTTATATATTAAGGTTTAAGTTAAAGATTAGTTTCAGAATATAGATAAGGGTTAAGGTTAGTATATAGTTAGTGAAAATGCTACAGACAGTCAGTAGATAAAATACAGAGCATCTACAGGCACATTTCTGGGCCTCTCAAAAAAGGTGTTACCAAACAAAATGCTTGTAAAATGTAATTCAACAATAAAAAACACACCAATGGACCAAATTATCGGTTTTCTGTGTCAGATAAGGTGGAATTCACAGGTGGAACCCATGAAAGGTTCTCAGGACTGCATGAGCTTTGTGTTCTTGAGTTCCAGAGACAGAAGGTGCTAATCTCAGAGAGAATGATTACTCATGAGCATTTATGAACCTCGAGCTCTCTTCCCCCACCTGGCACCTGGATTCCTCCAAGGTGAAAGGTTTCAAATCCCTCTTTAGATCAGTTGATCTCCTCAGGCCCATTACTGCTGTACCGTGTGAGGAGCGCAGCAGAACACTGATGAAGCTGAATTAATGCAGCGTTTCCCATTGCTTTAGAAGCAGGCTTAGCCAGGGCCTGGGTGACAGTAAATCATTCTGATCTGCAGTGGCCAAGGCCTTGTGAACAGGCTTCTGCTCTTAACATCACACGTAACTTTCAGGCAGGAAGCGCGTCCAGCCTATCACTCAAAAGCAGGGCACCAGTATGCTTCTGTGGAAAGTCTTGTGAGGCAGTGATGGCAGCCTACTTGGTTGGCTTTATCACTCCTCCTCATAGCCTGAGATCACAACACAAATCACTGATAATAGGCAGGGTGATGTATTGGGAGGTGGGTTGATTGGTTCATGATTAGATTGATGAGATTGGACGAGGTCAGACATCTCACTTTCACCTCCTAAACGAGAAACACTCCTCTTATCCCCGACGTCCTACCGACTTATGTGTATGACAATTCCACTATGTGGCCTTGGACTGGTTGTTAAGGTTGTTCTGATATTAAATGGAGGCTAGATTTACCAGCTGAGCCTACAGGGTCATTTGTCAAGGTCGTGAGCAGAGGAGACAAGAGAGACAGAACTATTGGAGTCCTTCCTTATATGCTGAAGTTAAAATGTGTATATCTCTTCAGGTTGTTTACATTGCTATTATGCCATGAAGAATAAATTGCACAAGTCAGAGGCTCTGAGTTCAACCTGGATGGGATCAAAAGAGAGAACTTTGCCATTTACGGAAGAGGTTAACTTTTACAAGTGTTTAGCAGAGCGTTGTACAGTTCAACCTCCCCATCCTGTGTCTGGAGGGCCGGTTAAAACTAAGAGCTAATAAAATGGTTATTGCCGCTATCTTTAACATGCTGTGGACAAACTAAGCTTTAAATAAACTATGAACTCTGCTGGAGATGTGATTAACTCATATTTATTATGTTCACCCTGAGAATACTGCGCAAATATTTCTTTATTATATAACATGCGTTCTCAACATCCTGTCTGGAGCTTCCAGCAAAGAGCTGTTTGCACACATTCTTCATGTGAACTACAGATATGAAAGATGACTTTATAATCAGCAGGAGAGAGGCTGTTCTAAATGTTCCTAGCCCCTTTTCAGGGGCTGCATCATTTATAAACATCCAGTATTCAGTCAGACTGCACTTACCTTTGACTGCTGGCTGCTATACACAGGGGCTCACAGAAACAGCAGGCTACAAGCTCTTCATCAGTGACCTCAGGTCCTCGTCTGGAGACTGGCGCTGGACTGTGAATGCCGGCATGATTTAATTCACGGTTCAAACAATCTTTAGGAGCAATTAGGCTCATGAATCACACGTTGTTCTTTAATAAATAGCGAACATGTGCACAGTATTTAGGTTGACTGCTATAACTGGATGGACTGCCATGACATGTATAAACATGGTTTCCGCTGATATGTGCAGAACCACTGTCATAAAAACAGGTCAAGTAATGGACCCAAAGAATTGACAGTAAAAACAGAGTAGACTTTACTGACAATTAAAACAGTAGACTTTACTGACAATTAAAACAGTGTAGACATTACTGACAATTAAACAGTGTAGACTTTACTGACAATTAAAACAGTGTAGACTTTACTGACAATTAAAACAGTGTAAACTTTACTGACAATTAATTGGTGTAGATTTTACTGATAATTAAACAGTGTAGACTTTACTGACAATTAAAACAGTGTAGACTTTACTGACAATTAAAACGGTGTACGGAACTACCACAATTGATCCCTGGATATCTTGATAAGCCACACATATCCAGCTGAATGTCACCCATTCTATATATGGTCTCTGTATGTCATGTTTATGAACAACCTGTGAGTTATACTTTACCGTAGACAGTTCATTACTTAAGTATCCAATGCTTGCACTTTGTTTCTATTTCCAAAATAAATCAATGCATATTTAAAACAAACACATGTTACTAGATTGGGCAAGTAGCAAGCACCGGCTGCATTAATACATTGAGAAAGTGAGGAAGCATTACTGTCAGGAACACGTCCATGCAAATGACAAACAAATGCAAATGCCTGGACGTCGTCAAGTGAAGTACTCCAATAGATTGGCCCAGGTAATTACAATGTGCCGTGTGACCCATCAATTCGGGAGTCACAAACTGTTTTCGAAAGAGCAATGCCAACGTTCCAAACATGGAATACATTATGTCAGGAAATATCTATTTGATTTCCGCTTGATCTAGAGCCACGGAGGTAAGAAGCACCACGTTCCTTTGACAAATTGCCATTAAGTTCTCAGGGCGATCTTCAATAGTTTCACTTAATTGGCCTTTAAGGCCACAGCACCAATTAATAATCAATGGTGTCGCGGTGGGGGGCAGGGCCTCTCTATGTTTAAAGCAATAAATTACTGCATTATATTCATATTTATTCTAAGTAGGTCTTCATTGTAATTGGCATGCTATTAGGCCAAAGGCTTTTAGTCTGTATCAAAGTAATTCAATTAAAAAGTGAAATATAGATCTGTCTGGGAGAAACAAACAAGGCCACTGTAATATGACAGAAATGCAGTGAACACTCTGGTTAAGTACCTCATTATTTCTGCTCTTCTTTGAGCAAAACAGCCGGCTCAGCTCTGGAGTCTACGGCTTGTGCAGCCCAGTTTGTTCCGCCTCAAAGCTGAGTCCACAGAACCGCTTCATCAATCTGCTCTCCTCATCAGCCTGCTTGGCTGAACTCTCTATCTGGTAGTGATGGGCTGCTTCCGTGATGACTGGAACAATACAGAAACCATCTTTCTTCGATATACATTGGAACTCCTTCGACTGAGTAACTACAAGAACCAGCTCACATCACTTCTCTCTTCAGTATGAGTAATTTTGAGCGCTTTACTTATCTCCAGGAGGAATGTCCACTGTTTGTCTAGGTCTTCTAATAAAGCAGAGAGGAACTCTCCAAAGTCAACTAAACAGATGGAAAGCAACTTCTGCCAGAAACCTGCTGTTTCGAATGGTCTGATGTTTGTAACTGATTTAATCATATTATTAACCTGCTGTTTCAAAGACTAGTGTCGGTAACTGATTTAATAATATTACCAGCGGCATGACAATTCATCTGTCTAAATGTCTTGGGAAAGTCAAGTTAGCAAATACAAAACACTTCCGTTCACAATGACGAATGTGTGTGGTCAACCTGGCTTGATGTCCAAAGCAAGACATTGATTTACACAGTTCTGACTAAGGACCTGGGCAATATCCAGGTTGTTATTCAGTTGAAACAGAAAATCACAGACATCCAAATATTTATCTAGTACTGAGAATCTTTCTTTGGAATGGGCAAACAGCAGTAGTAGATGAATAATGAATTGCAATATTTTATGAGAAAACTGTAGATATGGAAGAAGTCTTAGCAGGCCAGGGTGATTTACATGTTGCAAGAGAGGCTGGTTTGGATGAGAAGGTGAAAGAAGTAGGAGGAGTAGCGGAGGAGGCCAAGGGATTTATCAACTCAGCAAACTTTTTACAACCGACCGGCTCTCCAGAAAAAACAACACAGGTATTTAACCTGCTCCCTGTCCGCCCAGCATGGAAAACTGTCATTCTTCATGAGGGAGTAAGTGCACATTTGTTTGTTTTTAAATTTCACCGACTACACTGTCATGACCATTTTCCAGTTGAACATGTATGACGGTTCATTTGAAGGTTAAATGTTAAAAGAAAAGTAAACAAAGTGAACACTTCACAATGCTTTCAGAAAGACACCAGTTTCCAAAAAAGAACAGAATTTCATGAGACAAGCATAGAATAATCAAATATACAGTATGCAATTGCTTTAGCGATGTGTCACAACATCAAAACACCATTATTCAAAATATTACCCATGTAAACAATGAAACTTTAGGACAAATGCCAGTGTCATTTCAAAGCGGAGTTGTGTGTCCCATACATACATTACAATAGAATGTGAGCATAGCCAGCAGCTTTCCTGATGTCAACACTGTTTGTTGAACAACTAAAAATATAAGTTGTTTAAAGTAATCTGTTACATAATGTAGGTATTGTATGTCAAATCTAGCATTGCATCATTGCGCTGCTGCTAGTTCATAGTTTATAATATAAAAACGCATGTTACCCAGTCTGCTTACTTAATGGCAGCCTGTTCACTATAAGTCACCTCCTTTGGACCTTGGGCCTTCATGTATAGGGGGCCATTTAAGAATTTACATCCTGCCATCTCATTAAAGCCTCCTGCTACATCTTTCTGTCTTCAAACGAAACCAGAGCTGCAGTCTTTATAGCAGGACGGTAGCTCAATGACAATTGACCCAGCTAGGTCAGAGAACAACAGATATCTAACTTCATGAGGATGTTACAACTGTAACTGTTCTGCCGTCAAATAAACAGACACATTTATAGTTCCCTCATCAAAATTCTCCGTCCCCCTAAAGCCAAATGGCGTGGATGTCCACGTAAACAGGGACGCACGTGGACAAGACGTTCTGCTTAGAGATTGTATGACCGGGTGTCTTCACACCAGCAAAAGCACACAACGGAGTAAAATACAATTGCAGTGCAGTAAACGATCCACTCTTTTGTGGGGGGGGGGGTTTCACAACAGCTTGTTCATTCACTCGACATGCAGTTTGTTCACTAGCTACAGCTGGCCCTCCTGAGGTAGTTGCACTGTACGCTCAACACATTGATAGTCCAGATAAGTCAGCCCGGGCCTATATCAACAATGGAGCCCTAATTAATAATAAGACGGTGAAGTGTTTTCCCTGACCAGCAAGAGGCAGACGTGTCGCCAGTGGAAACAAAAATGGCTGCAAATCTTTCAGCGGTATGAGCGGAGGTATTCCGGCCAGAAACGGTTCTACTTCTCTCCTACGACTGGCAGTTGACGAAGGGTTTAGGAAGGACATGGATCTTGCAGAGCACAACGAGAACAGCACATTTCAACTGTGTACATTGGATATCTTCTTTTCAGACAGATTGAATGACAAAAGACATGATACGATTTGACAGGCGACTAAGATTTATATTGAAATCCTAGGAGATCACATAACCGCTGGGAGGACAATAAACTCGGTCTTCAACTCGGGACACTGACAGTGGAAACAACTGGATCCCTCGGCCCATGTGTGCATTTTAAAGTGCAGCGAATGCATCTGGACAACAGGTCAAATCATATTCAATCATTTTTCCCCACAACCACTATATAGGTCACCACATGCACAGTGTCTGATGTTCAAATATGCTGGCACTTCCATTCCTTTGTTTCAAGGACAAGAAGCCTTGAATGGAGAGCAAATTTCCATGGCGCTGCCTCACAAAGGAGTTCAGTATCAGCACAATGCTGAACGGTGGACTCTCAGTGGAATTAACATTCTGGCCTCTGACTGGCCGATGCCCTTCTCCATGACATCGGGAGAGGAAACTTGGGCAGTGTCCGTTGCAGTTTGCGAACAGATCTTTGGTTGGCAAAGACAAAGTTTGAGTGAACCTTCAGTGAAAGGGGAGGGGGACGCAACAGCCAGCATATGTTCAGGGTGACCCTCATTATTCTCAATTAGAGCAGTCATCCATGGAATGACCTCGCTGATAACCGCCCATAACACCTTCTCTGGAACGCAGCGGCTCTCCGGTGGGAGGCGTGGCGTCGCTGGCTCCTGGACGTCGTACAGGAGGAGCGGGGCATGGCCTCCTCACAGGACGCCGCAGCGCGACAGATGACTTGATGGAGAATAATGGGGTCACATTGAGAGGAGGATGTAAAGGCATAACCTCATGCCTACTAGTTAACGGTATTATGAATCTGGCAGAGCAATTCTTCTTTCCCATAGGTTGTATAACAAGAACAACATTTTGCCAGGGGAGCTTCAATGGGCCTAATGTCTTGGTTTCTTGAGTTTGTGTGATGCTAATGCTGAAGCAGAAGGTGACCGCTGGGAGAGAATAAGGAGCCTGGAAGGAGTGAAGGAGAGCCAGCCATTGTTATTATGGGCTATGCAATAAGAACCACACACCATAACACAACAGTGTAGTAGGGGCAGTGCCAAATGTTGACTACATAATGATATTAACTGACATGTATATTGCTCCATAAAAAGCAATCAATCAGTGCTGAAATAAATAAAACATTTAGCTAGTAATGTTTCCCTCTGCTAAAATGCAGAGCAAAGATGACTAATACAGGCAGTGGCAAGGATGGGCTTAGCTCACGTTATAATTTCGAGAATTGAATATCAATCGCATTTATGACTGCATTCTATACTAATCTGAACAATGACATGGCAGGTTGATGGAAAATACAAGCAGATTGATAGCTAAAAGGATTCTGATTCCCATTACTTGTTTGGAGGGGGAAAAACTAGCAATGTCTTGCTTCCCCAGAAATAACCATACGAGTAAGGTTACAAAAAAATTGACAATCACACAAACTATATTAATGCGGACGATGCCTAGCTAGTTAGCTAGCAAGGTCAACCAACTGATATGTTTCTTTTAATAGTTTCAAGCCGATGGCCAGCACTTGAAGAATCAGCTGGTTTTTGTTACATGTCACTTCTTCTGGTGAAACTGTGGTAAATGTGTTTTACATTTGACTGTTTAAACCTTAACTACTTCCAACAACCACCAAATTTGACCGCAAACAGTAGCTGAAACATGTGGTCGAAGTAGAAATTGGGCAGAAGACCTCCTGCATTTTGACTGCAACTAAATAAACGCGCATAACTCCTAAAATAGGAGACTGTCCATGTCCATAACCAAACTGCCAACTGAAAAGCATATTTTTTAAACAGTCAAATGCAAACACATTTCACACTTCCTTTTCTCTATCCTTTTCACACTTTCATCAGAAATAGTAACATAATCCATAATTTAGGGAAATATGTATATACTGTATATCTACAATCACAAGTGGAGTGAACACTTATGGGCTGGCCTGTACTGTAACATTAAGCGTTTTTTCACAGCTTTCTGCAGGCACTCCAAATCTAATCATTCAGCATTAGAAGACAAAATTTGTTTACCTGAAACAGTCCAACATTCACTGAAGCTGAGATGTGTTGTATATATGGGTTACGTAATGGTGGAGTATATTTGACTTCAGCAGCCCCCCAGTACAATACCATCTTTCTCTGTAACCCAATCTGGGAGTGACGCCATTCTGCTGATTTAAATGGGCTAGGTGATTATGTTCCTTTACAGGAAATCAAGACCGACAGAGGCTGGGGGATAGACTAAAGAACTAGTCCCTTCTATAGAGAGGATACTACCAGGGAACGAGTCCCTTCTATAGAGAGGATACTACCAGGGAACGAGTCCCTTTTATAGAGAGGATACTACCAGGGAACAAGTCCCTTCTATAGAGAGGATACTACCAAGGAACGAGTCCCTTTCTATAGAGAGGATATTGGGGAGTCAGTGGGGACACATCAGTGCCTGGTCTCTCTTTGATTCCAGTTCCATCCTCTGTAACAGCTGCTTCTCACACAACAGCCCCCACCACCGCCGATAACCCTGGGATATTGAAGGCCTCAACGCATGTCTTCTAATGTTCTACGACGGCACAAAGGGTTTGGCTCAACGTAAAAGGGACCCGTTATTACAGACTGGAACGCTTGTGCTCCACCAAAACACTTACGACCATCAACAATTCCAGGCGACGCGGAACAAAATATACATATGCTAATCGACGAACAAACACGACGTTAAAGAACGAACACGATCAGGGAGGCGTTACGACATTGAGGCAGCTCAAATAGCTGAAAAGGATGGCATTCAGGCGCCCCGCTGTTCAGTTCACTGTGAGACGGTCTGACATTGAATCTGTTTTCTGTCATAAAGAGTGAAAACACTCGTACCACCTGGCTGACCTTAATGTCAGCCCCTGAGCTCCCGGCAGATCACCATGTATCACGAGGCACCAAGCTAGATTACACATCAGAGAATTAGAAAGCCATCTCCCTGACTGAGCTCCCAGAAATACCTTGAAACCATAATCAAGCTACTCTGTACATCTAAAAAAGAACAAGAGCATACGAGTTAGAAATGGATGAGTGTGCCACTACAAGATCATGACTTTGACCTACGGGGCATTTGATCCCTTGACACCAGGTTTATTTTTCCAAAGTTACGGCTTGGTATTCCAGCACTTAATTTAAGAGCGCAGTTAAATCACAGAAGCCATAATATGTCAAGTGATCCCAGAGCCGGACGGGGAGGGGGAAAACAGTAAGTAATGAAAAAGCTATGATTGCTTTTCTGTCCCTCCAAATGACAGTTATCACCTGAATGACCTGCTTGGGGCAGGCCCATCTAGAAATGACACGCTGTGGCATAACGTCACCTAACAGGCTGGTTACAAAAATCAATACAAAACCCATTTCAAAGATACTCAGTGTGTGTGTGAGAGAGACCCGCTGTAACGTTTTTTATTGAATAGGCCTGGGGGCGGGAAAACAAACTTTCTGATATACACATTACCTCCAAAGCACAGGAATCTGAGGCCCAGGTACTAACTGCATTCTCAGTCTATTACTTACGACCCGTACAGCTCACTCCGGACCCGTCCCTGTGCGACCACAAAAGCTTAATTGTTACCCTCCTCATTGTGGCACTCTTAAATAAACTAAGCATCAGCTCCAGCGCGACGACTTAGTCCGTTCCTCGTCTCCGCCGGATCAATAGCGACTCTGGTGACATTCACACTGAAACACATGTACGCCGGCCTGCCAAGCCGTACAACTGTCTTGTCTCGTTCGACTGGCCAACATATCCATATGTTACGTCTGTTGATTTGTTGTCAATACACAATCAGGGAAAAGCCGGCCTGACGTGGTGAGGACTGTGACACTAAGGAGTGTAAAGCAGACAAATGGGGCTGAAACGCATCAGTCTGCAGGGCATGTCGACTGGTCTGATGGAGCACTGAGCGCTTGACGGCTCCGATTTATAGACAGCCACATGCTATAGAGCTCCGTATTGCCGGTCAATATGTTACGCTCCAACAATGTGCTCTCGTTAACTAGGTTCTATACAGGCTTCTAACAATGCAGACCTGCAGTATTTTCTCTTGTCCTCAGCGAAATATAAGTGTCTTTTAGGAAACTGAACGAGAATCCAGCTGCTGGTAAAGTTATAATCAGATGAATGAATGAAAAGACAACATCAGTCTAAAGCCGATTAGGCTAGTTTAAAAAAATATACTGTTTGTTTAAAGCAGGTCGACCTAGGGTAAATACAGAACATGTCACCAGTAGATAGACCTGGTGTAAAGACATGCCATCAGTATATTGACCTGGTCTGAACACTGTCATCAGTGGGTTAACCTGGTGTAAAAATAACATGTAAATATCAGTAGACTGACCTGGGGTAAAGACAACAACCCATCGGTAGATTGACCCTGGGTAAAGACATGCCATCAGTATATTGACCTGGTCTGAAAACGGTCATCAGTGGGTTAACCTGGTGTAAATATAACATGTAAATATCAGTAAACTGACCAGGTGTAAAGACAACAAGCCATCAGTAAACTGACCAGGTGTAAAGACAACAAGCCATCAGTAAACTGACCAGGTGTAAAGACAACAAGCCATCAGTAAACTGACCAGGTGTAAAGACAACAAGCCATCAGTAAACTGACCGGGTGTGAAGACAGTGTGTCATTAGCAGATTAGTAGAACATTTTACAAGATTGACCTGGTGTAAAGACAACGTAACATTCTACATTGTCTTAATACCATGTCGTCATACATTGCCTAAATATTGTGTCGTTATACGTCGCCTTAACGCCGTGTCGTTATACGTCGCCTTAACGCCGTGTCATTATACGTCGCCTTAACGCCGTGTCGTTATACGTCGCCTTAACGCCGTGTCGTTATACGTCGCCTTAACGCCGTGTCGTTATACGTCGCCTTAACGCTGTGTCGTTATACGTCGTCCTAACACCGTGTCGTTATACGTCGTATTAACAAAATTATATACAGTTTAACTCAACAAAAATAAATGGAATGATAGAAACTTCAGATAGAAACTGGCACCTAACTTCAAACCAATATAAATTATTGCGTGAAAGGTGTAAAGGTCAACAAACATTACAAACTGATTATTTTGTGCTGACTATATTCTGGGAGAGAAGATAGTGGCAAGCAGAAAACATGGTCCCATGTTCAGGGCTTCTGTGTCTTGTAGTTCCTGTAAATTACAGACATGATTGACTCTGTATGACATAATCAACTCTCACACACACACACACACACACACACACACACACACACACACACACACACACACACACACACACACACACACACACACACACACACACACACACACACACACACACACACACACACACACACACACACACACACACCCACACACACAAATAATATGTTGTTGTCGCTTTAAATTAGCTGATTTTCATGAAGAGAGTCAATACTTGAGATGACTGTATG